>VYZV01026633.1:33439-52635 GCA_013401275.1 Pandion haliaetus | reverse complement strand
TGCCGGCGGGCGAGGGGGACAAGGAGGAGGCGGCGCCGCCTCCTCGCCCTGCCGCCCTGCTGCGGTGGGACGAGGTGCCTGAGGACTTCGTGGAGTGCTTCATCCTCTCGGGCTACCGGCGGCTGCACTGCTCGGCGCAGGAGTGCCTGGCCTCGGTGCTGCAGCCCACCAACGAGACCCTCAACTTCTGGACCCACTTCATCCCGCTGCTGCTCTTCCTCAGCCGCTTCGCGCGGCTGCTGCTGCTGCGGGGCGCCGGGGACGTGCCCTTCCACCACCCGGCCCTGCTGCCCCTCTGGTGCTACGCCTCGGGGGTGCTGCTCACCTTCGCCATGAGCTGCACGGCCCACCTCTTCAGCTGCCTCTCCCCGCGCCTCCGCGCCGCCTTCTTCTACCTGGACTATGCCTCCATCAGCTACTACGGCTTTGCCAGCACTGTGGCCTACTCCTACTACCTGCTGCCAGGGCTGAGCCTGCTGGACGCCAGCGCCATGAGCCACTACGTGCAGCAGCGGCTGGGCTGGCAGCTGGACTGCAGCCTGCCCATCGCGGCCTACCGCGCCCTGGTGCTGCCCGTGGCCCTGGCGCTGGCCGTGGGCTGCACGGCCGCCTGCTGCCGCAGCCGCGCCGCCTGCTGCGCCTACCCCTTTGCCGTGCGCACCTTCGTCTTCGCCATGCCGCTGAGCATGGCCTGCCCCATCATGCTGGAGAGCCTCCTCTTCGACCTCCGCACCCGCAACCCCACGCTCTTCGTCTACTTCTACCGGCGCTACTGCTGGCTGCTGGTGGCCGCCTTCTTCAACATCAGCAAAATCCCTGAGCGGATCCAGCCGGGGCTCTTTGACATCGTGGGGCACAGCCACCAGCTTTTCCACATCTTCACCTTCCTCAGCATCTACGACCAGGTGCACTATGTGGAGGACGGGCTAGCCGAGTTCCTCAAGGCACCCCTGGCTGCCCCCACCTACCTGGGCACCGTGGGGTATATGCTGCTCCTGACGCTCTGCCTGGCCGTGGTTGTCAGGAGGTTCCTCAACGTCGCAGACCTCTGCAAGCAGGACTAGCTGGGCTGGCGACCCTTAGGACAGTGACCACCGTACCAGTGACCCTTGGGCTGGAGACCCTTGGGCTGATGACCTTCAGACTGGCGACCCTCAGACCGGCCCCACCGTGTCCTGAAGATGCTGTGAATCCTGGGGGAAACGCACCTGTGGAGGAGCCAGGTCCCTTTCACAGAGGGTTGCCAGAGAAAATGACCATGGCGGAACTGCTCGCGCTCTTTAAACTACTAGGTTACCAGGGGAAGCAAGCAAACACTTACTGGTATGTTGCTGCTTAGAGTATAAGCTGAAAAAATATAGCTCTGCTACTAGGAAGAATGCATGAACTGCGAATGCCACTTACTAATTTCATAACAATTAGGTCTAAACTAGCTCTGTATGTACATATATATGTATATATCTAGCTATATGCTCATCAGCTAATATATACGTGTATATCTATATACACCTGAAGACACTTGTGCAATGATTACTCATAGACTTTTAATCAACTCCTGTGTGAAATTTCCTAGCAGATTATGCACTGACATTTATCTTCCTCTGTGATACTGTTACAGGCCTTTGCAGCCACATACTAGATTTTAAATGCAAACAGATCAATAGCTATCTATAGTTTGTAAGGTCTTGCAGCCTTTTCAGCCAGGGAACAATAGATTTAACAGAGAGAGGAAAACCAGCTGTGAATTATTACAGAATTACCAGTTGATGGGGACACTTTAATTAGACAGACAGTGAGTGGTTGGTGTAGCCACTCGGATACTAAAATAAAATAGAGGGATATGTAAAATAAATGAACCGGAAAGGGGTCAAACTGGTTTGGAGCAGGGGCAGGGGGAGAAGAAGGGCACTGCATAATGGCATGGCTCTTCCCCCAGCACATCAGGAACATCTACTGTGTTAAGGGGGTTGCTAAGGGGCCCCTTTATCTTCCCTGGTAATTCACCCCGAAATCAGCCCTTTAGAGTCAAAGTCAGATGCCAGACTTTCTATAAGCCCCTGCCGAGCTCGGTGGGAGTTCTGTGGATGTAAAGAGAGTAACTGATGCATGAGATCTCATTCTGGATCTTTTAAAGAATTACATGGAACTGGTTTCTTCTGCTCTTTAATTAGAGCACTCTGTCAGATTTACCATCCTAAAATTAGTTGCAGAATATGGTGCTGCTGCATCTCAGTTTCAGGACCTAAAATCTGGCTCTACAAGTACTGGACACTGGCACTTTCTCATGGTTCCCCACATTTTCCTATTTTGATTAGTTATGGCTGCAGCTGGGTGTTTTCAAGTCCTCTTTCAGAAGCTTCGGGGGAGTTCAAAGACAAGAATTATGAGCTATTTTCCAAAGCAGTATCTTTTCACAGCAACCCAGGTATTATCCTTCTCACGCAACAAACAGCTAACTATAGATTGAACTAACTCTCTGTATAAGGAGACATTTTTGTAAACTATGTGCAGATTTTAAACAGATGGATTTTAATTTTGTCTGGCAGGAAAAGTAACGAGTATGCAATAATATTACACAAGGGGGGTTACAACTTGAAGTTCAGGTGAGAAACTGCTTGTATACCCCATTTTCACAAAGAAGGGTGGTACTTCCTTAGGAAACACTGGTGTCATGCTGCAAAATAGTGTAGTGGCGCTTTAACTCTCAGCCTCTTCGCCCCTATTGTGGAAATACCTTTCTGCTTGGCTCTTTCCCATTTTTCATGGACGTGGCATCTGAACCCCAAGAAAATGTTTTGAGGCCAGTCCCACAGCCTTCTGTAAGACAAAGCCCCCTTTGTTTATAACGGGAATATAGGAAGGACTATAGCTAGGGATTATGAGGTCAAATCTTTAATGTGGGTCAGAATCATCACAGAAACCAATAACTGATGTGTCCTGTACCAGCGTCAGCTTTGCGAAAAATTCCCTATGAAAGTGCATAAGCTAAAAGAAAATTACACCTACTTAATTTTATATTTTATCTTAACCCATTTTAACTACAATGGCTTGGATCTTTTAGATTCTCAGTGAATGATGAGAATGGCTTAACAAANCAATTCTGCTAGTATATAATTTGTGGTAGGGTCACATGTGGTCTTTTAAAGAGATTGGCTAGAATTTTCTGAAACAGCAGTTCCCAAACTGTGGCCTCTTGAGTTATCACTGATGGGCCATAAAAAACAGCATGGCCCTGTGCGGCTGTCTGTGTTCTGTTTTCATTCGCCAACCTGCATTAAAAGGAAATGAAAACTACATGAAGTATTTTTAATTTTACATATTTTCATTAACTTTTGTCATAAATATGGCATTGCTTTATTCAGCTGCCAATAAAGCAGAAAATGATCTGCACCACTGGGAGAGGAGGCTGGTTCACAATACTGTTATGCTTTGAAATGCGCTTTATATTGTGAAAAAATCCTGGAAGCTCACAAAGAAAGCAAACGGATCACGACCTGCAACGATGTCATCCTACGAATTTCCACAACTGCAAAAAGAGGCCAAAATCTTTGAGATGTGCTGTATTCAAGTTAAAATAATAGAGGCATAGTAGTTGGAGCCCAATGACTCATCCAAGTTTCAAAACTAATTATGTAGAAAAGGTTTGCCTGGGAGATGCCACTAGCATGTCCAACCAGCAATTAAAAACTAAGAAAGAAATCAAAAAGGCCGGAGACAGCAAATCTCAGCACTAGAAGACAGCTCAGAAACAAGCAACAGTAAAAGCCAAATGTAAAAAAAGGCTTTTAAAGCATACTGTATAATGAATTATATTTGTGCTTGTCAGTCACAATGTAGAGGACATCTCAAGAGGCAATGTCAAAAAAAGCTGTTGCTAACTTGTAAAAATACATTTGATATTTGCAGTTAGGCCACACAGGGTCGTCTATATATATCTCAACGACAGATAACAGTATAAAGGTTGGATTGCAACCAACTGCAATTTTACTGGAATCTGACTGCTGTTGTAAGAGTTGTCTGTGAGCCTCAGCCACGCTGCAGATTTGGTACCTGGCTCTGGTATTAAGAATATTGCTTCAGTTAAAAGTTTCTGTCGGCAAAATGTTGAGGCACGTGTATGGGCCTGAGCACTTAGTGGAATTATTTGTAAGTGCTGGTGGCAAGTACTGCTCTCTGAGCCACTGTAAGCAGGCTGTATGAATACGGAGTGAATGGGTACAGGGAGATGTGATTAGATTTTAAGAGTTGTAATTACTATATGTTTGTTCGTTTGTTTAAAATATGGCTACAGATTAAAAAGTTACAGTAAGTGTGGAGAATATCTAGGGAAATGCTACCTGAGTGTCTGTGTTTATTCAGTGAAGGGCATGTATGTAGATAATTGCTCTATTTGCAATGTCCAATAACCTGTCTCCATAAATACGGACAGAACAAAACTGAGTTAAAGAGGTTAAAAGTGGAACAAGGTATCTATAATTATAGTGCTTGAATTTGCTCATGTAGAAGTGAATGCCAGCATTTGTCTGGCTTGTAAGGGACCGGGATCTCTTTTTGGTGTGAAAGCACACATAGCTGAACACCTGTAAGCATGTCCAGAGCTTAGGCAGGAGGTCTAACCTGCAGACTAGATGCATAAGGACATCCTAGAAAACAATCTTTTTTTGCACAAGTACCTGTCATAATGTTTTTATTGCCTGGGTACCTGCCATAAGGTCTACACTGCTGACTCCACAGCTCACCTTTAAAACCATAACAGCTTTTCAGGCCTTCTGCGGTAGAATCTGTGTGGGGATGGGGGATGAGGTGAGGACTGGAGCACAAGGGGATGACCTGAAAATGCCTATGTGTCTTTCCATCCTTGGCCAACACTGACCTTCAGACTGACATACCTGTGCCAATGTGAACGGGCTGCTGATGGGGCCACTTCCCAGAGTGTTGGTGGCACAGGCGCCCCCCCTTGCAATCAGCGTGTGCCTAGATCTGCAGTCTACACATTGGCCTATATTCAATAAGCCTAGCTTCTGGGCATTTCCAAATAGCCTGTAAGCTTCAAGCTCATCTTCAAGTAAGATTGATATACCTGGTCTGTAGTAATTATCTCGTGTTCTGTGGCGATACACTATTTCTTCTTCTGCAGTGTATTCATTTGAACGTCACTATTCAGGATATCTGTGCATCTCTGAGCTGCTTCATTAGCAAGACTGGAGTCTGCAGTTTGGAAACAAAGGGAAAGGCTTCATCTGCATGCTGCACTTGTAGAAATTTAGCAGTTAAAAGTAGAAATGCATTGGTTTTTGCTAAAATGATAGCTTTGCTAGTAGTCCAAGTGTTGTGCTTATTATTTATTTGCTGAATCCAGCTACTATGTTGGGTTTTTGTCAACAGTGCACCTGCAGAAAATGACAGTGTGAAAGTTTTACTTCATGATTAAGAAAACTCTGAGGCAGCACATTTATTAAGTATTATTGCACTTAACTCAGTTGATTACCATCCTCATGCCTTACAGAAGCAAATCATACCTGTAGTAATTGCCCAGATTATACTGTTTTTCATTGTCTATGAGAGTAAAAATGACCACGTGGCCAGTAACAAGCTGAGGAGTCGGGCACTCCTGGCTTCTTGTCCCTGCTTTGGCACTACCTGTTCCATAATCTAGGGCAAGTTGTTTAAGCTGTGTTCATTTTGAATGAATTTAATCCATGTAAAACACTGGAATTGTACCAGGGTTGAACTTGACCCTCTGTGTCTCAGTTTCCACATCTGTAAGATGGGGACAATATACCTTACCTACCTCGCAGGGTTGCTCTGAAGACTAGCTAATGTTTGTAAAGCACTTAAAAATGCAAAGACCCTCCTAGGTGCTAAGAAGAAATATTACTCAACTCCGGCAGAGAGAATGTTTTATTTTTTGTAGCTCCTTATCTCACAGGGAGAGGAATATGAACGTTTCTAGATCACGAACTCTTGGGATAAACCCTTGTCATTGCCATATTCCTAGGAGGTTCACATCCTGTGTCCTTTGGAGCTGATGGCAAAATTTCCACTGGCTTCAGGCGAGGGGCAATCAAGGCCTAAGCAGTAGTAAACAGGCTGACTAAATGCTTAAGGGTTAGGAGTAAAGAGAAAACATACATGAGTTAAGTACTCTTCTCTTCAGAAGTTCTCGCTGGTGACTTGTACCGAGGGGCATTTTAACGCTGACACGAGGCCTTGTTGTTCATTTAGCCATAGATTGTATTCCAGTTACCAATGGAGCAAGATTTCCCACCAGTGTCTGTAAGACTATAATTATGTCTCAATTGCCATTGGGAATTTCAACCTACTTCAAGCTACTTCTTGTCAGAGTAAAAAGAACTTAAATAAATGAATCTTTTAAATAAACACATGTAATCACTTGGGAACATAAATTATATTGATCAGACAAACAATGTTCTCTTTTCCCCTCACGTTCCCCAAAACCAACAGCATGGAGCCAATCCTATTCTTGAGTGAAAACTGAACTTGGATCTTCCTATCACGTACATGTACTCTTCCTTTGCTGTGGAGCCCTGACTAATCATCCTGCTACCCCACTCTGCCCTTCTCCTGGAAGGACTGATATAAACAGCACCACTGAGTAGAGGACAATGTTTTTAAGANCAAAAAAAAAAAAAAAAGGGCAACAAAGACATCAAAGGGTTTGAGTGGTTCATTAAGTCAAAGTCTCTACCATTAGAAATTCACCCTATCCGAGTACATTCCTAGCTTCTGTTAGACACCTGTAAGTCAGGGCTACACAACCAACACCCAAGTTACAGCTGAGACTTTACCCTCTTGTCCTCAGATGAGATGCAAGATGCTGAGGAAGTGTCACATGCACTGAAAGACACAGACCTCCATTCAAGATGTTTAGTGTCTTGTAGCAGGGTGTGGAATAAAGTGAAATTATTTTTCACAACTTGCTTAAACAGATGCTGCTTCATTCCACTGAATTCAGTAATAAATTAATGACCAAGACAAAGGAAGCAGGCTTTTGTTCAAAGTTCCCTGTAAGGAAACACCACCAGCAGACTTATGCTTTCAGGGCAATTGCTTCCTGGGCCACACTCAGAACGTAGAGGATTCTGAAGTAGGACTTCACTATTTCATGTGAACGCCTTAGGATTTGTGGTTGTAGCTGGGGGTTAATAGTATGGAGAAACAGTTCATAGCAAGTCAATTCTGTCTGCTAGAGATTCAAGCACGCTTTAGTAAGAGGTATCACATTTAAGGGTCCGTGCATGCAATGAACAAAAAGTGTGAATTTTGTTTGGTTCTGTTGGGAGGGTTTGAAAATTTACTCTTTGTACACTTTTGGATGCTGACTACTGTATATGTAATGACTATGCATTTTTAGCAAAAAAAAGGTGTGAGCTGTAAATAAAGTTGATTCTGAGTACATTTTTGCAGAAATGCATTTATAAAGTTTTTTTCATTTCTTAATATAAATTACTGTGACACCTGTGATATCAGAAATGTGTTGAATGGAGTTATCTTCAAACACACATATTGTTAGATTAAGTGCAGGAACTCCCAATTCTTGTATAGTGGTGTTGGTATTTCTGAAAACACTGTACCACAGCAAAAGTATTGTTGCCATTTTATTGCCTTTTCTATTTTAAAGCAATAAAGTAGCATAATTGCCTCTCTAGTTCTCTGATATCTATGCTAACTAATTAATGATAGGCATCCCTGTTACATTAAAATGCATTAATATGTATACAGAGATCAGTGTTCTGCCTACAGTGCTTACTGAAAAAATCATGAGATTGGTATCAACAGCTATGTCAAGAATCACAGCAAAATATTGACTACAAAATGAAGAGGTCTATTTGGCATCAAATAAAGTCTCCCATTTGGCAGACTAGGCATGTTCCAAGTGGCAGAATATTGTTTTCAGTCCAAGTCAGGCACCAAAAAGCACTCAATGAACTGCAATTACATAAAGTATCTGCTTTAAGCCTTCTATGTCAAAATTCAGCAGGACACAATGTATATGCCCAACATAATTGCAGGCACCCCCTGACAGTGTTAAAAGGCTGAACACAATGGAAAACTGTAATATCTTCTAGCTGAGGTTTATAGAATTCCTTCAAAAGTTTTAAAATTCTTGAGAGCTCTTATTTGCAGAGTTTGTACATCGTATTTGGAGTATGGTAATGACTTCCAAGTATTTGATGAGCCCAGCAAAAACATCCATTGCCACCTCACAAACAGATGCTTCAAAAGGCTACATCCTACAAATAAACAAATGCTTCAAAAGACTGCATCCTACTGTTAACATTTAAGGCATTCATAGTGTTATCAGTAGGCTCTGGATCTGACTGCTGGACATGAACATGCTGGAGGAAAAACTCACAAAACTGATGGAGCCAGTGAGGATGGGAAAATACTGAGCAGAATGGAAAGCAACAAAAGTCTCTGCTAGAACAGGTAATTCGTTAAGGTCAGTACCTCAGCCTTCAGCCGAGATGGCTCCATAGTTGTTCTGATAACCCAACTGGAAATCTGAAGGCAATCTACATTTTGTTACCATGACATCGCTTCTCTGACAAATGGCCCTAAAAGTCAGGACAGTGTATTTATGGAGGAACAAAGGGACATCGGATACACAGCTGTAACCTTCTGATTTTATTCTCTCATCGTAGGATAATGTATGGTTAGTAGAATCTGAGAGTGGAGATGAAACTCATTAAAAATTAAAAAGCTGGTAAAAATGAATTCAGTATTAATGCTAAGGCTAAATCTTGGTTTCAGTAATGAGAGCCTCTGGGGCAGACACTATAGATGCACTCTGCTGCATCAGAAACCCTCTATTACAAGGCAGATTTCTTACCAAGAGTGGCAGTATGCTTCTGTTAGTGGGGAGCTGGAAATATTTCTCTTGTCATGGAGCACAGCCTTTGGGTATATGATATATGGTTTACAGGAGAATGACAACAACAGTATCACACAATCTTTTTGGAGAGTCAAAGATTTTATAGAGTTCTCTAATTTGAGTCTCTCCTGCCCCCAAGATCTAATCTTTTCATGTCCCTCCTGACTGATGAAATATGAAAATATAGTTTTCCTTCATACCTGGCGTTAAGCATACTTCTGATCTATTATCCTCTGTTTGCTAGAAAACATCTATTCTCTGTCACTCTCCTCTGTTGTCCTGAGGAACTGGGCAATGCCACTTTTACAAGAAGAAAACCCTTGATTTTTCCCTCTTTATATGCAGGGCTCTCTGCATCCGCAGTCCTGGGGCTATGGAATTCAATCACTGGCACACAACAGCATCCCAAAATCTCAGCTTTTCTTTTTAGCAGCACTTGGAAAGACAACTATGAAATGTCAATGGGGTGGATAACAAGAAGCAACATCTGAAGCACTCAGAAATAACACAAATAATGAGCAAAAGGTAAGTAAGTCCCTGGGACAGCTTCTCTGATACCTCTGTACACACAGGCATTCTCTCATTATTCCAAATTTAGCAAGGCTCAAAAGCACATGCTTAACTTTAATATGAATATATGTTTATCTTTGTTCATTCACAAGGGTGAACTTTTCCTTGTGTTTAAGCGTGCTATAGAAGCAGAGCCCTAATGAGCAGACAGTGCCAGGGAAATGCTGCCAGCAAGAGTTTGGCACAGCAAATTCCGCCATTCAGCCCGAAGGCAGTGTCCTACCCTCGACACCAAGACTCACATTCCCTCCTCTGCCTTAGTCCTTTAAAGCACTCTCCTTTCAGACCATTGTCTGAAGTATTCTAATATGAAACAAAGAGCAAAATACGTATGTGAAAGCTAGAAATGCACCAACTTAGTCATGAAATAAAACTGCAAGTTTTCCAACTGTAGCAATTACAACAAAATGTAGTTTCTTGTAGTCTGATAGAAAACCATAGCTTGGAGTAGACCAGTCTGGAACAGTAATCAGACTCACTGAGCACTACAAAATATATTCACTAGCCAACCTGGTTAAAAAGAATGTTTATTTCTGTATTATATAGACTCAAAGATTAAACACAGAAGCCAAATATTCCGTGCAGAATACCTTTGTCCCCAGCAATAGAGCATGTTCCTTCAAACTGTAAGTATTCCACTCCAACAGAAGCATGCCATATCCTTTATTTTAAAGTTCAGATGTACTTTGGACAATAAAAAATAATTTGACTTAACTAATTTCAGTGAAACATAGGTAATTGAGGGTATACAAGAGTGGAAAACCTGCTCAAATGCAATATTCAGGTTGTATAATTAAGATCACATAAAGTCATGGCTAACTCGGCATTCAGCAGCCCTAACACCTCAGAGGGAGTATACAGGCAGTGTATGTGTTAGGATCTGCTTCTACGGAGATGATCAGTAATCCAAAGGATATAGTGAATTGATATAATGAATGGAAAATAGTATTTCCCTCCATTACTTTGACTGAGGTCTCCAGCTGTTACCAACAAGACATTTTAGAAGTCTTCCTTATTAAAGGAAAAAAATGGAAAAATGAATCTCATAGAGTTGAAGAGATCTGTTGATTTTGACTTTGCTGGCAGACTTGTTACACGGATTTGCACACAGCAAATGAACTGGTGGACTTACAAATATTACCAAGTGAAGTAATCACTGCTTTCTCTTCTGAAAGTCACAGTGACTTTCTCCAAGCAGAGTTACCGAAGACCCACAGTCACTCTGGCTGTCTCACCTTTACAGCAGTTGTGGCTCGGAGTGCAAGTCCTCTGTGGAAAGTACTGGATGTTCACCTAGCAGTATCAAATGCAGTTTGATACTTTTATTGATGCTTTTAAATAACCCCAAGGAATGTCATTCACTAGCCAAATATGCACATATAGCTGACAAATATTTACGATTTTCAGTCTCTGGAAGTGTCATGATTTCTAGCTTTGGTGTCAGGGCAGAACTGCCAGGTATGTCCCAGACACAAGTGACCTCCAGCTTATTACTCAACATTAAGCACTCTTTGTATTACAAGCCATTTCAGGCACCCAATACCTCATGAATGAAACAATCTGCAACAAACAGGCTGGTAAATGAAGTCTCTAAGGTGAAAACTTCCCATGTGTACTATAATAGATTGGTGGTAGTGAGGTTCCGTTCACGAGTGATTCATGAGCTAAATGCACAAACAAGCACCAGCCTCAATTCTCTTTCCTTTGCCTTTTGCCTGGAAGGCACAGACAGACTCAGGAATAATTCTGGCTGGTAAACACCCCTCTGACCCTACTTATTCCCTCATCACATTGCTCCATTACTGGCACAGAGGATGCAACAGGAATGCAGAGTGGCACAGCCCATCTTCTCTACACTGCACTAGTCCATATGTGGCACATAGCCCCTGATGATCCCACTGGGGTTGCCCCCACATGCATGAGCCAAAGCAGCCTGAGAACCAGGCAATTACAGCCCTGCCTGCCTACTGTGCCAAATGAACCTCAGAATAAAGAGATTCAGGCCTGCTGTTCAGAAGAAAGTTTTGCAACCTTAGTCTGTGCCCAGCAGACCTGTGGAGGACACTAAGGTCAACCAGCAGGAGTTTCCTAGACAAGGTTTGGTCTTACTCAGTTTTGAGAAAACAAACTTCAATTTTCAAACTCAGCCATCGGTGCCCTGAAACCTGAGAGTCTGATTGAATCCTCATATTTCACCAGCCTGAAATGAAAAAAAGACAGAATAAGTTATTCGCATATATTGAAAAATGTCAGCTAATTCAGACTTCTTTTTAATCTGCCCCAGTCAAAGCACAGACCTGAACAGTAGCATAGTAGTGTGCAAGAAGATCAAATGAAGTGTAGCGTAGCACAGCGTCTATTTTAAAACAAGCTGGCAGCAGTGATTTTTGGAAGCCAGTTGGCACGGTGGTGGGTCTGGCGGGCTGGCCTGGCAGCAAGGCCGGAGGCTCAGCAGCAGAGCCGCCAGGAGGAGCACGCAGACCGCTCCTGGGGTGCAGGGATATCCCTCCAGCAAGGCCGGTGGGAAGCTGTATGCTTCAGCAAGGACACATTTTTTCCATGGTAGCTAGCCACTGTGTTTCTCATTTGCAGCGCACAGAGGGGAGCAGAGGAGAACTCACCAGGCACCTCCGCCCTCCACCCTGTTTTCCCTGGATGCTGCACAGCCGGTGAAAGCGCTGCCCTTTGTGGCTTCCCTCCACTGGGCACCACTTACTTGGAAGGGATGGCCCATCCATATAATGCTTTAAGGGAGAAGCTGGCACAGAGAGCCTGACAGTCTGGCAAAACTAATGCCTTAGAGGCAGCTGCTTGCTGATATAATCCCATATGAAAAGAAAAACTGTTTTGCAGGGGATGATGCTGCCCTCTTAGGCATTCCTGGAACTTAAACTGAGAATGAGTCAGTCAGAGAGAGAGTATGCATCTTGCCATGTTGACTTTTTATTTAAACATATTGACTAAAATGAGTTTGTTCTGTTTGGTTTACCACATACATACCACAGCAGATACAGATTAACATACCTATTAGACTTACATATCAGTTTAAAACTTATGTGTTCAAAACAAGCAAAGAAAGAAAACAGGCAATAGGTCAAAAAAAATTCTGAAAGTATCTCCTTATTGGAGGATTTCATCCTCCAGTACCTGGAAGGCTGCAAGGTCGAGCATTTGAAAGTCATCAGTTCAGAAATAGCTCCACCCTGGCCCAGAACTTTCTGCGAGGATTTCTCAGAACAAATTCAGGGCAAGTGAGCAGGACCAGCCCTCATAAACCCTGAGTCAGCCATGAGACGCACACTTGGCTGGCAAGACACCATGTCTACCCTGCCAGAGTCGACCTGTCGCCTGCTGGATGTGAACAGCTTTTTTATTCCATCACTCAGTTTGCAGACTGGTCCATGTTAGTACAGCCTACCTACCATATTCCCAGCTAATGTCAAACAATGCACCTATATTTCATGTTATAGTTTTCAACACCTTAAGCATTAAAAAGTACTTTCTGAAATATTGCAGTCCTCTTTTTGGCTCTAACGTTGAAACATCAATTAAAGTATTATAACAGTGCTATGATTCAATCCCTGCTTTAACTAGCCTTTCCCCTTTCCTTCAACTGCAGAGCATACATATTGTCCCCTGTCACAGCTTCCCATTTGAGCAGGAGCTGTTGGACTAGCTATGCTGTTTGTAAAGCAGAGCTGACACTCATCCCTCCTGCTCAGTGACAGACACAGCTCACAGATACAGATACTAGCTTTTGGCTTGCCGTGACCTTTGAGGTCTCCTGGGAAGCTCCAATTCATTTTGGCCAGCAACGCTTCACTCCCAACCTGCGGCCAAAGATCACACGGCACCTCTGAGACAGCCATGCCTTCCTGTCCACTATTCATCCGTCAGATAAGCCTGTTTTGGGCGCAGGCACAAGCCAGAGCTGCCCTGAGGCTGTCAGATGATCTCCACAGCCCTTGTCGAAGCTGGGATATGAGCGAGCCTGGTCCACTCCTTTCTCATTTAACACCAACACATGGGAAAATGTTTTACAGTATGTGCTCCCGTGCGAGCTGCCCAACGATCCCTGCATCTTGTGCTCGCACAAGCTGTGCAAGTCAGCAGCCTCACTGCATGGATGCTGATCTATCATCTCATCAAATTGTTTCTGAATTTCTTTACTGTGCTATTTTCTTCCTTTCAAAAATGTTTTCCCCAGCCGTTTATTTCTTCACACTTTCTAACCCAACTTCACTAGGTCATTACCTTCTCTTTACAAATTGGAAGCCTGAAGGCATATTTCTTTATTTCTGACTCCTTCAGGGCAATCTGAGCTCTGACAACTGCCTCAAATGTGGGTGGAAGTTCTCCAAGAAAAAACAAAGTGGAGCAGATAGCAAGACTGTGCTGTATACGCGGCACTTCTCCCTGTATCAGTGCCTGCCCTGAGTCTTGTTAACATTGTGTAGCTACATATACTGCTGTCGTGCAGATAGGACATACAACTGACTTCCTAACTACCTGTGGCCTTTCGATAGTCTTTCCTCCCTGTCTTACACCATTGGTTGTATTAGCACTAAAGAGGAGTAAATAACTCTAAATCCCACCTGAGGTATGGTCAAAATGCAGCAACATGTAATCATGCCTGTACATTCAGTTGAATCCAATAATAACATAATAATCAATTTATTCTGACATACTATTGAAAACTGAATGTACTTATTTCCTCACACATTCTATCTATAGGTAAAGCTTTTCTGGATGTTTCAGACACATTATATAAACTAAGTCTACACACAACCTATCTACATAAAAAACATCCTTGACGGTAAAATTCTAGACTCTGAAGAATTTGCTTTGGCACTAGCAAGACTTATTGTCTCTTCTCACCAGATTTTGTTCTGAGGATATCCGTCATCATCTCTTTGTCAACGGAATTTGTGTACTTCAACATGACTGATTGACTTGCAAGTCTGATCAATGAGAATCCAGAGGCCTGTCTATATTTTCCGGTAACAACTGTAGGGATTTACTCTCAACTAAGAGTGTGAGAGATGTTCTTCTGTATGAGCCCAAATCTTTCATGCTCAATGTCAAACATAACAGGCTTCTAATAATAGAACCACCACAATCTGTCCAGCTATCGCAGCCCTGGATCTGCCACAGGAAGCATCTCATTAGATTATAGCTAATGCAGTGAACAGTGATTTAATGCAGTAAACAGTGACTCTGTCTAATGACATGGTAAGAACAGAAAGGTTTCACATGTTGAGGAGTTTTCTTATCTACAACACTCTTCCAGAGGATCTAGCAGGGTGAGTTTCAGTGAAATATTTACAATTCCTCTTATGCAAATTACCACAGGATGCACTGAACTCTGGGGTTTTCATAAGGCCCTTTTTAAGTAGGAAGGACAACCATCTACAGGGTATGCTGATGCTAAGTCTCAAATTTCAAGCCTTTTATAATTGTGCATTCAAAGATTTGTGTTTTATGATGGGAACATAATGGAAGAAATAGGAATGTAATGGGGAAACAAAACTTTCCCCACATTATCCCTTAACTCAAAGAATTTTCTTGAAAATTCCCACATTCCCTTAAATTACTTTCATGCAGAGATCAAGTCTCTGAAGTATCAGTTGCTTTGGGACTAGCTGTTAACAAAATAAAAGAAATTATATTTAAGGCCAGCTTTGACTACTATGGGTAATATTCCAGACTAATTCTCTGGTCCAGCTGGCATTACAGTGCAATGCTCCCAATGCTCATTTGAATAGTTATCTTAAGCCTACACAGAATTCATGTGACACCACAGACTTATGGGAGGAAGAAAAAATTCATGCAGAGGTGCCAGGCTTCACGGCTCTCCAAGCTATATGCAAAACCTTC
The DNA here is from genome assembly GCA_013401275.1 of Pandion haliaetus. Taxonomy (NCBI): domain Eukaryota; kingdom Metazoa; phylum Chordata; class Aves; order Accipitriformes; family Pandionidae; genus Pandion; species Pandion haliaetus. Next base: position 37,292 of record VYZV01026633.1, on the reverse strand, counting down.
ATCCCCCCACATCCTGCAGCTGCACAGCTTTCTGCTGTGCAGCCCCACCATCCCAGCCTTACATCCTCTACCGCCAGGAGAGCAAGCTGAGGCGATGAGACAGGTTAAGCCCAGCATCCCTCAGCCACAGCCCACAGTCAGGAGCAGAGCAGAACAGAGCCAGGAAGTCACGGTTGAAAACGCAGATCAGAAACCCAAAGACAAGCAGCTACAAACCAAACCTGCATCCACACCACCTGCATATCAGAGACCTGGGCCAGGAGAGGAGTTTGCTTCCCGGGAGCACTTGGCCAGTGACAGCCAGGCTGAAGGATGCCTTAACTTCAGCTAGGCAGTGGCTCACTATGCTCATTTCCCAAGGCCAGGTGCCCTCATCCCCTTAGCCCAAAGTCTGCTTCTGGTCTGGGCTGGGTTTTGTGGAAGGTGCTATGGTGCACACAGCAGAGCAGCAAGAGGAACAGAGACATGCTGCTTCCTCTGAAAATACATGCATCCGCTACACTGGCTCACGGCGTTTCTGTACATATCGTAATGTCTGCAATTAGCTTTTTCCACATTTCAAATTGCAAAAGTAACATACACTACATTCAGAATATACATATACAGTTGTGCCTCCATTTCTTCTCTGTAACACTGGGTAAATTGTGCGCCCCTACCTCATGGAATTTAGTAAGGTAATGGAGAGGCACTGGAGCATTTTTGCAAGACATCAGTTAGAGTTGTGTGCAGTTTCACACTGAATTTCAATAGAAATGTGGTGCTGGAAAAATGTGTTAGCATCTAGTTTTATGTCCACCGCAATTGCCTCAGTCTCTCTTTGACAGAATTTGTGATTTCTTCCTAGATAAAAGGGCCTGAGATATTGACCTGCCCCAACACAGGAAAGATGCCAGCAGATTCAGTAATACCACATTTCCTCGCTATGGCTTTAGAAGTATTAACAATTTAAAATTTGTTTTAATAATGTAAGTTTTGTTCATCTTTAGCTCAGAATCTGGATGGACATATTGCTATACTCTCCAAGCTGGTTTTCCTCACTGATGTATTTCCACAATGCATCTCCTTTAGTCTAAATCTTAATACAGATTCTGTACCAATTTTTATTTGCTCACCTATTATATCAGCTACATATAGCAGGTTCAATGCAGTTCTTGCTGCTCAGTCATTCTCCTTCCATCTGCCAGAGCCTATGTAATATTTAACTCCTTAACTTTTGAGTATTCATCACAATATCACTTGATGGATTCTTACATCTTGCTGACAGCTGCTTATTCTTTCATACTTTCTACATAAGACGTGTAGATGCGGAAATCTGTTCTGTCCCTTCCATCTCCGAGTTTCAAGACAGAGACTTCTCTGCTTTTACAGCAGCTTTCCTTCAAAATTTTCTTTGAAAATATTTTATCTGAAAATATATTTTTTAAGTGTTAAAGGTCATGTATTGCTCTGCAGTCAAGAATTTCTTTCCAGACGTTAGACAATATTGTGCTATAATTATACAGTCCCCTGAAAGACCTTCCACACTCTATGCAGTTTTTTTGTTTTATGAAAGTAATTTTATTGGCAAAACATATGACTAACAAAAGGGATATGACTCTATCGTTACTGTAATATGAATTATTACACTGTTTACAGCTGAGCTTTAAAAACAATTTTCAGACAGCTCTAGGTTTGGTGACTAAAGCTTTAAACCTCTTAGGTTTTTTTACTCCCTTCTTAAAGCCAGAGGTGGTGAATTTTTAATTCTTGATGCCAGTTTTTGTCAGGCTAGGCACAGGGGTCTATAGGTCAGACATATAAGGTGAAACTCGTTGCTTGGAAGCCCTGAGAAAAGCTCCTATCTCAAGTTCCTTGTTTTGGTGGCTTAAGTAAGTAGCTTCAACCAGACTTGAATAGCTCACTGCAGTAACAATGGCTCTCTGCCCAGGGTAAATTTACCATGCACCCAAATGTCACCCACCACAGGCCTCCAAATGTTTTTGGCAATGATCCACTTGTGCAATTGGGAGAGGGTGGACAGAGTGGGACCAGAGACGGTCTTTGTGCTATGCCCTCCACTGCCTGCATCTGGTGTCTAACTGTGCAAAACCAGCACATGGAGCCTGACAGTCCAACTGGAAGCGAGCGGAGATTTGGGGGAGATTAAAGGCAGGGTGATGAACAAGTTGCCAGCGCCAAGGTCTCTGGGCTTTGGGCTGGGGCGCTCAGAGGTGACCATCCCCCCAGCTCTGGACAAAACACTGCTCTTTGCTGTGAGTGGTGAGGAGCTCTCAGCACACATCCCGTCCTGGCTTGCCTGGCCAGAAGCCTGGCTTCTCTAAAACCTCTGCATGAGATGTTGCCTGAGGCCAAACAGAGAAGCGATATCTGTGTCCCCTTCATCTATCTGCTGGTAGCTGTAGCACCACTGCCATAAAAGCCAGGCTGATGGATCTGATGCCTGCCTTCAGCAGAGACTCACTGTTAGAAAACTCGGGCCTTCTGAACACCGTAGTCATAGCAGTTTCACACCTAGAGCAGTTATTCAGGACCAGGTTTCACATATACAGTGGCGGAAGAGGTGTCATAGAGACCTACCTTCTTAAAGTGCAAATTTTATCAGTATAACAACTTCCTACTAAGTGTGGCTTGGCATATTCATCTTTTGGACCAGATTTCATCATTTTCCTACTCTTTTATCCTATCATATATCTACTTCTGTTGTATGTTAGCCACCAGGAGAATTTTTGCTTAGGGGCCACATTATACACAAATCAGTCATCAGTAAGACACCATTGTTGTGTCAGTAACAGTTAAGTATCTACATGCAAAAGTCTCTATAAGGTTCAGACTTTAGCAAGATGTGCATATTGAAAAAAAAATCACAGCAATGCACTGGAACTATCTAAGCTTTTTGTGAGTTTTCCAATGCTAAACCATATGAACTGTGAGAAAATGTTAGAAAAGCATGTCACATTGTCTAATTCACAAATTGAGATAAAGTAAGAGCAGTTCTCCTCAGCCTGCACGTAGCTTAAAGCTTGCTCCTTCTGTCTTAGCCCTGAATAATAATTTGTTGCCTGAAACGTTGTCTGTCTTTTTAGTTGGTCCAATGAAATCATACAGGGTATGAAGCTCCATACAGCCATGACTATTCAACTAGCAGGCAAGTCTCAAGAGTTCTTTATACCTGTCAGACACAAACCATTACAGAGCAGCATTCTCCAAGAGACAGATCTGCTTGTGGGACATATAAATACTGTTTTCCCTCCCACCGATGTCAATAGGAGCAAGGATAGAAGTATGATGTTATGAAATGCTAGGATCTTAAAATATGCTCTGAATTATTTCTATTTTAAGAGCTGTTTTGCTTTGGAGGATGAAAGGTCTGTTCACTTAATATGAGGAACAAGGCCTGTCTCAGAGACGTGGAAGAACATCTATTCATCCAAAAGCTTAGCTATTTCAGGATAATCTGTAAATTATTTTAAGAGTTTGTTTAAACTGTTGTGAACTATACCTGGCAGATTTCTGTCGAATGCATTATTGTTTCTTTAGCCTTCCTCATTCCTGCAAGGAAATTTTTTGGAAGAGAGGACTTGCAACTTCTCCTGCTGACACTGTTCCACTTTGTATGAATAGTTACACATTCACTGGGACTGGGAGTAACACCCCCACCCTCCCCAGGAGGGTTACTGAACCACCAAACTAGAGCATTGTTTTTTCTCTCCCCAGCTGGCTCCATGAATATTTAAGTGTATTTTACAAAGTGGGAATGTTCCAGTCAAATAGGCTCATGGACAGGTCACTGCTGTGAGGCAGAAACTTAACCTGAATTTGGAGAGGAGAGAGGAGAGAGAGGAGAGAGGAGAGA
>VYZV01026633.1:21327-33303 GCA_013401275.1 Pandion haliaetus | reverse complement strand
AGAGGAGAGGAGAGGAGAGGAGAGGAGAGGAGAGGAGAGTTCCTCAAACACAGGTAGGAATTAGACTTAAGATTTAGTGAGGCATGCACTGACTTCTTCAGGAATGCTAATATGATCTCTTTCTCTGTGGCATTTACACATCAATTTATGTCATTATTTTGACAAGCACTTACATAAAAAATACATTTTTATCATTAAATGGAATAGTTTGTACCAAGTGAAACTGAGTTTGGGGGCTTAATTTCATTTAGAAATACAAAAAAATTATATTCAGCTCCTGGGTACTGAGATTTCCTTTCTTGTCCAAGTATTCAGTCAATTATTAGCCCAAACTAACTTAGAAAGTCTTTCTAAATAATATCTTGTTTACCAGTATGGGCTCCACAAATTCTATGCCTTCTATCTTAGTCTAAACAGAGTTCAGGTAGGTAATATTTGCCTTCTGCTTTAAAAACTGAATTGTACCTGTTGTCATAGAGTGAAGGGCTTCTGTGAAAGACAGGGTAAATTGGGAATTCACAGCCTGGAAAAACTTCATTTCCATCAACTGGAAAACATTCAATTCATCTCCTGAAGAAATATGCAAAAGCAAGGTTACTCTGATGCACCCTTGCTGGTTTAGGTAGTGATCATATATCTGCTTTCATCTATTCCCATGGACACTGAGGGGTTTATAGGAATTATTTTTAAGAGTAACTCTCTCTTGCAACAATTCAGTAAGCTGTTATTTAACTTGATAGCCAACCTAACATTAGACACACAGTTAAGGTCTGTTTAGTTTGACAGTTCTATATTTCTCTTTTCTGGGCTTAAAATCTGGATATGAAAAGTCCAAAAAGGAGACTGTTTTATCCCAGAATCAAGTGTTTGAGTTTGTTGGTGGTTTTTCTTTGGGTTTTGGTTTTTGAGCTTTTTTTTTTAAAAATTCAACAATTTGTTTTTAACAAACAATACAGGTTTTCTATTTTCAGTTGTGTTTTGTACACCTGTGCTTCTAAGAACTACTGAGATTGCATTCACATTTTGACAGTGTTTAGACCAACTTCATCCCTTATAGGGATATGCGTGAATTTAATATGGTTCATGGTTTAACAAATAGATTAATATTTTGAGGGCAATTCAAACACCAAACTAAATCAAAACAGACAAACTGGGATTAGGAGTGGAATGGACTGCTAAACTATCCAAATTTGAATGGCAGATTTAACCCCTGATTCTGATATTAATACAAAGTATCTGAAGAATTCTGAAATGGAGTCAAATTGTCAAAATAAACTTTGAACACAACGAAGATGCAGTATGATCAAAAGTCCTGTTCAAAAAAACCTTGCGTTTGGATCAGACCTCTGATCATATTTTTGTAGCTATAACCTTTTCAGTAGAAGTCTTGCATTAGAGCTTGCCTGGGAATGTATGCTGGAGTCTTCTTCTACATTACAGAAAATGTAGAAGTGATACTACAGCTATAAAATAATAAATTAACAATCCAGGTGAGGTGAGAGACATAGTAGTACTTCAGAAGATACACTGAGCTTAGAATCCGCTTAGTTTAATTAGATGTATTTGAATTTCACTTACATTTAAAGCAGATAATTGAATAATAGTACTTAAGAAGAGAGTCCGGGGTTAATAATACCAGAAAATTATTAAGGAACCCATAGAAGCACACTTTCAGCTGGGTAAAAGATGTAACCATGAGAGGGTGATAAACAAGAGACAGGCCAGCAAACATTTTAGGCGTATTTAGGGTGGTGTCAAGGCAGAGAAAAGCATCAGCAGAGTCTAAGAGCCTAAAACCCAAGAGCTTTGAAAACTTAGCTGGAAAGCTGAATACAGAGATGTTGTGCTGGATAGATAGTATAATAATCATGATCTACTGGTTGCACTTATAACTCAGGCTCCATATAAAACTGTTCCTCTCATTCCCTTTCAAGAATCTATATACCTAGCATCACATATATGCATCTGTACCTGTTTACAGCAAAGAATTCCTTACTATTTGACATCGTGAAGAATAATTATTATCAGTGCACTGCAGTACACCCAGAAATATGAGGGAATGCTGGCTCAGCATATTTCAGGCAAAGTAATGCACTTCTTAAAGAATGATAGCATACATAAAACAGAAGCACAAGAGCCTGATTAGTCTTTCATACACATTGAAAGCCAAGCATAATTTTTTTGAAGTGGAAGGAGTTACAGTGGTACAGGTTCCCAACTGCAGAACAGGTAACAATAGAAATTTGTATAAATACTTACCAATCCTTGCAAATTCTCTGATTCAAAGATGCTCTACATCCGCCAGAAAACATTATGTGGTAGAGGCAGGGATTCTTGGTTCCTTTCCTGCAAGGATTAAAAAGAAACTTGACTGTAATCTCAAGAATGAGCCCAAAGACCAGACTTAGAATCTGCAATGACTTTTCTCCTCTCAAAGTACCCTTTCAATAAGTGAATTGAAGCATTTAAACATAAAGACTCTTTCAAAACTGTCGCCTGTGCTCACCTCCAAACTGAAGTTAAGTATAGTTTAGGAGCACTGAAATTAAGTGACAATATTACTGACTCAGTCTGGCCTTCATTTTGTTTGGTGGATATGAGAAATTTCCTCAGAGACTGTTAAAACCAAAATAGTCTGAAGCTCTTGAAAAGATTAAAAGTAACTCCTGGAATACAAAAAGGATAAACTGCTGCTTGATTCTGGCCCTGCACTTTTGATTCCTGAAGTACTAAAGGACTGTTGCTGAGTTAGAACTGCATAGAAGTTTCATGCAATTGTTTCCATATAACACTAAAAACACTGAAGTATTTTTACACCAAGTATATATCTAATTTCAGCCTATAATGATGTTTCTCTAATGCTTTTCCAGTGTTTATGTTACTTGTGTGATACATTTTGTAAACAAAACTGCTACTCTCTGGAAGTCTCTGGACTTGGCTCCTCAAATTTCCATATAGGTTCAATCCATTTTGTATAACTTTTGGCCTTAATACTTTAGCATTTTAATGACCTATAGTATTTTGCCCATAGCAAGAAGCACCACTTATCTAGCGTTCATACATGTTGCTCTGCAATACCATTCTGAGACTGATACCGACAATGACATTTCTTTACATGTTAAGTAATGATGATTCTGTGAAAATCATTACCCAGCAACATAATAGATCCCATATGTGTTTAAAAAACATAATATTAGGCTAAACTCCAAATTCTGGCCCAGAACGCATGTGTGCATCTCCCAGGGCAGTAATTCAGCATTTAGAAAAAGTAAACTTACCATTGTAACTTACATGGCAGATAGCTGAGTTCCAGCCATCAGTGAAATAATTTGGCCCCAGTTTTGCATTCCATGACCCCTGTACTCTGATGGGAAGGAGGCCATAGGGACTGACTGTAATTCCCCCAGTCAGAACTGCCAAGCCCTGGTACAACTTGTTGTTGCACAGGAACAGTCCTAATTTACATCAGTGGTGCAACACCCTCCTTCCTGCCAAAGACTCTACGCTCCAAAGACCGAAGAAGGGCAACAGCAGGCATAGCATAAACTAAAAGAGGAATCCGGTACGTCTTTCTGTATCATCAATACGATGTTGTACCTGGCAGAGAATGGCTGTATCAAGACATTCCCTCTCAAATACTTCAGCTCTCTCAACTTGATCTAATCTGCCTGTCAAAGAAAGGGTATTTTCCCTGTTCTGGATTTTCATCTTTGAGGAAGGAAGTCCTTCAGATGTAGACGTTCCTATTTTATCATTCAGATGTAGCTGTTGAGCTGCTCAGTTAAGTTAGGGCCTCCTATTCAAGTCAAGAAAACAAGTGCAGGAATGATTACATCTGATGGTAATTTCCTTGTATTCTCCCATCTCTTGTTGCACAGGCTGTCATATCATTTGCACATTTTGTAAAGAGTTCGTTCCTCATTGTCCCCTTCCCATACAGTTTATGGTATTTTGGAAGCAGATAGTGAATTTTCTTATCAGTAAAAGTAGGAAAACAGTATTTTAGTTGGCTGAACCAAAATTGTTCACAACACTATTCTTCCTAAGAACATTTGCAGTAGATAAATTAGATCAAACTGTTCTCCTTTTTATGTATAGCCTTATTTATAAGAGTAGTGGAGGGAAATTTAAGAAGAACAAAGGGAGTATTGGCATGAAGTAGTTTCTCACAGGGCTTAGTTCTGATTTCCAATCTGTGTTGCCAGTAACAGTAAACTAATTATAATATGTGACACTGCACCATGAGACTCAGGTCCCAGGCATCACCTGTGCAATAGCAGTATGACAGCATAACACATCCGATGCTCTTTAAAAATATCTCTGTTTTTCAACTACAGCATTCAGAAGACAGAAACAAAAAAAGAAAGAAACTGAAGCTGGGTGCCTTAACACAAACCTACTTACTTATAGAGGATATAAAACTTTCTCTTCCTTGACACAAGAGAATGAAAAACACACACAAAAAGATAGGCAGCTTCTTTGCTTGTGGTTCCAGTTTTCTTTTTGAAAGTGTTCTTCCCAAAAGCACACTCTAAGCCTGAAAGAGACTTCTCTGGAGCACCCTTGATGCCTCTTCCAACTTTTCTTTCTCTGTTTCCACACATACGGTACCTGACAAAAGTCTCTCACTGCACACTCATAACTTCTGAGTGGATTCACATGTGCCTTTACCTTAGGCCTCCAATATCACTTACACCCAACTTGAAGGGAAGATGGCTGTGATCATCACCAGTTTGTTAGCACCACCCAGTGTGTCATGTAACACAGCAATGACTCCACACTCTCACTCACTTCATTCAGGTCACAGCTGAGCTTAAAAGTCTCTGGTGGTGGTGGTGCTTTTGGAGGGGAGAGGATGCTATTGTGTTGTAGATTATTCGAAATACCAGCTCTTTTCTTTTCTCAGTCTATCAACCAGACTCTGCTCTAGATCTCCAGAAATTTATTCATATAGAGACATGAGCTAGTCTTGGCATTATATGAGGACAATGGATCTAAGGATGATTTTTTTCATATATCCCTCATAAAAGTAATTCTATTTTGTATCCAGAAACAGAAAGTCTATTTTCTCCATTTTAGTGACATAATTTTTATACTCCTCTCATATTTCCTTCCCCGAGCACAGGCATAATTAATGGTCTCATGTTTCTTTCCCGCATCCACCAAAGCAAAGGGAACCTGCTTTGGAATCTTCTTTCATAATACTATCTACTTGAATACTTGCTGATTTAGATTACATCAAACCTGGGATAATGACTGACTGGGTAGCTGATCTGCCTTTACTTTTACAGCTCTCTAGATAAGAAGAGTATTTACTGACACTTGATGATGCCCTGCCCCATGCTGGGGCTTGGAAGCTGTTCTGCAGAGACTGAAGTGGTTTGCTCTTCTCCGTCTGCTGCTACAAGATTCAGCCATGGGACTGCCTGAGTCACAGGTACCTGCACGCAATTCAGGGGTTCTGCCTTTTTAATTTAATGGGCTTCTATTTCATGGCTTATGTTCCTATTTGTTTTACGTACTGAATATTTTCCTTGGACCGATGTGTTTAAAATGCACTATTAGGGAGATAGCTCTTGCTTAAAAATATTCTTTTAGAATCCATTTGTCTGATCAGTACTTTAGCAATTTTTCCACCTGCTGTGTGATATGGTCATTGTAAGTGCGTGCTCTTGGCTAATGGACCCTAGGATGCTTCACTGGAAATGTTGAAACAATCCTTTAGGAGGCTTGTACTATGATGGAGCACGTGTTCACAACATTATGAATGTTTCAAGCATCCTGCTTGATAACAGACACTCTGGTTAATAATTATTAGATCTCTTTGGTTACAGGAATATTTGCAACTTAGCAGTAGTTGTCCAATTTATCATTTTTATATTACGAAGAAAACCAGTTCAACTAATGATAAATCAGCACCATGCTCCTTAATATTTTCTTATGCTGGCAAACAAGCAATTGACTTTGAACAATAGGGCGTAAAACATTTTAAAAAAAGAATAACTGGATACCAGCTTGTATTCCTATAAAGAGAAGAGGCAAGTAGAAAGTGATGTCAGAATTGCCCAAACTGACAAATGGAAGGACCAGAAGGTAATTTAGAAAAGCCATACTGAAAAACTGTACCACTTTTATGATTAATGCATCACACCTGGTCTCTCTGCTAAATGATAATATGAATTGGGAAGTTTTGCAACTGTATTAAGTATGTTATTACTTGAAGTAAAGTATATTGGGTTTGCATGACAAGGTTTTGGTAGTGGGGGGCTACAGCGGTGGCTTCTGTGAGAAGCTGCTGGAAGCTTCCCCTATGTCCAGCAGAGCCAAGGCCAGCTGGCTCCATAACCGACCCACTGCTGGCCAAGGCTGAGCCCATCAGCGACGGCGGCAGCGCCTCTGGGAGAACAGGTTTAAGAAGGGAAAAAAAAATTGTAGCAGCACAGAAACTGCAGCTGGAGAGAGGAGTGAGAACATGTAAGAGAAACAACCCTGCAGACACCAAGGTCAGTGAAGAAGGAGGAGGAGGAGGTGCTCCAGGCACCGGAGCAGAGATTCCCCTGCAGCCCCTGGGGAAGACCATGGTGAGGCAGGCTGTCCCCCTGCAGCCCATGGAGGTCCACGGTGGAGCAGATATCCACCTGCAGCCCGGGGAGGACCCCACGCCAGAGCAGGTGGGTGCCTGAAGGAGGCTGTGACCCCAAGGGAAGCCCGTGCTGGAGCAGGCTCCTGGCAGGACCTGTGGATCTGTGGAGAGAGGAGTCCACGCTGGAGCAGGTTTTCTGGAAGGACTTGCAACCCCGCAGGGACCCACACTGGAGCAGTCTGTGCCTGAAGGACTGCACCCCATGGGAAGGACCCACGTTGGAGAAGTTCACGGAGGACTGTCTCCCGTGGGAGGGACCCCACGCTGGAGCAGGGGAAGAGTGTGAGGAGTCCTGCCCCTGAGGAGGAAGGAGCAGCAGAGACAACGTGTGATGAACTGACCATAACCCCCATTCCCTGTCCCCCTGCGCTGCTGCGGGGGGTAGGTAGAAAATTCAGGAGTGAAGCTGTGCCCAGGAAGAAGCCGGGGGGGAAGTTGTTTTAAGATTTGGTTTTATTTCTCATTACCCTGCTCTGGTTTGATTGGCAAAAAATAAAGTTAATTTTCCCCAAGTTGAGTCTGTTTTGCCCATGACAGCAATTGGTGAATGATCTCTCCCTGTCCTTATCTCGACCCAGGAGCCTTTTGTTTTATTTTCTCTCCCCTGTCCAGCTGAGGTGGGGAGCGATGGAGCAGCTTTGATGGGCACCTGGTGTCCAGCCAAGGTCAACCCACCACATTAAGCCAGGAAAGAGACAAAAAAAAAGTTAATTAAAGAATGTAAACTCAGTTCCTAAGAAGTTCCTAAATTCCTAAGAAGGTGTGGGAATACTGTCAATACTGCATTTGCACTTGGTATCTCAGTATCAAAAGAAAGCAAGGGAGGGGGAGGTCTATGACTCACCACAGCAATTTTTTATATAAAACCAGAAACCACATCGTCTTTTGATAAATGAACCGAGAGAGAAGCTTGACATACAAAAAGAAAGAAAAGTGGGAATTCCAGCCTGGGGAAGGGTGGAGGCTCTGCATGTTTTCCAGTGACAACTCTTGTGTGTGTGTTTGTTTCTATAAAGTAGCGGATTCAATTAAAGGCATAACATGGACAAATCCTTAGCTTACAGACCAAAGCAAATTTGGGAATCCTAGGAACTGGGTGGTACATCAGTTTGTAAGAGTCATTTTAGGTGCTAGGATTATCAAGAAAATAGGGATACGTCCTCTCTATTGCTTGTTGTCCAGTGCTATTCTGAAAAGGGACAACTTGCAATTCCAGGAAATACCAAAGTTCTTTTGGAAGTGAAAATATCAAGGTTTTGGCACTTAAGACTGCATTGAGAGAGTTGGGGTTGTTTAGCCTGGAGAAGAGAAGGCTCCAGGGGGACCTTATTGCAGCTTTTCAGTACTTAAAGGGGACTTAAAAGAAAGATGGGGACAGACTTTTTAATAGGGACTGTTGTGATAGGGCAAGGGGTTTTACACTAAAAGAGTGTAGATGCAGGCTAGATATAAGGAAGCAATTTTTTATGACAAGGGTGGTAACAAACTAGAACAGGTTGCCCAGAGAGGTGGTAGATGCCCCATCCCTGGAAACATTCAGGGTCAGGTTGGACAGGGCTCTGAGCAACCTGATCTAGTTGAAGACATCCCTGCTCATTGCACGGGGGGTTGGACTAGATGACCTGTAAAGGTCCCTTCCAACCCAAACCATCCTATGATTCAAATGAAATAAAGAGCTGTTGTTGATAGCATTTACATAAATTTAAATTCAAATAATTTCACAGTGTCAGCCAAACAGGACTTGTGCAGAAACACTAAGAGGTCTTACATCTTTTTGTCATGGTACAAGGGATTTTGTACAGATGACTTTCCGCAGAGGAAAAGAAGATTTGGTGAGAAGCCTGAAAGCTAGTGCATAAAGATCAAGAAACTAAGCTTTTAGGAAGGGGGTTCATTTTCAGTCAGATCAGCAGGCCATTCTGGCTGCTGCGTAGCAACATCATTATTAAACTTGTCACAGGAAAGATGGCAGGGATACACAGAGGGACCCGTGGAAGAGCAGGGCCACCTCCACTCGCTTTGCACCATCATTTACCCAGTCTTTTCAAAGAACATCTCAGTGACAGACTGTTGCACAGGGTTACATTTCAGGTAGAGGTTTCCCCTTTCCACTTCAGCAGTTGTCTCACTTTCAGGCAGACAAGGTCACACTTGCCAGACATTCATTAGGAAATGTGTCTCTTGTTAGCTTTGTGTACAAATTGTCTTTCTCCAATGACTGACAAGGAGAAGCACTCACCCCTGGATCACCAGCATCACTGGCTTAGTCCAGGAGAGCTAGCAGCAGCTGCTGGGAGAAGAGGGGTCGCTCAGGCTGGGCAAATTCTGTGAGGCCACTACAGGAGGCAATGTCACCCTAGGACAGAGGGCATTTTTTATAATTACTATGGCACTAGCTCTGTAGTTTAAATGTTAAATATTTTATCACTAAAGATTCATCATTCTAAGCCTGTAGATGCCATGCCTCAGGGACACATGCAACAGCAAATAGTTTTTGTTCTACCTTCAAAAAGAAACTACATTAGAAAAGAAAGGAAAGTTACTTGTGTTGCAAAGTCAACTGTCAAAAGTTAGGTATTGTTTGTGCACATTAATACAGACCCTTTGCTTACGCAACTCCATACTATTTTTCTCACATAACCTATGCAACATTCATGCAAAGAATACATACACAAGGCAGCATAATTAAGATTGCATGAGAGACTGTAAATCTGCCATCTTTTGGTTTTGAGTTTAAAACACTTATAGTTCAATTTATATCCATTTCCCACATACAGTTCCTAACTATGCATTTCACTGTTTTATCCCACAAAGGCAGGGACTCTAACAGATGCTGATTGAGCAGCTTCTCGACTTCAGAAATAAAGTATCATCAGTTTGTGAAAGGGTTTATTTGATTTGGTTCCCACAACAGTAGGAAACTGGGCTTGGTAAAGAAGAAATGCCACTCCCATTTCTGTGTTCCTAACAGATATTAATTTAGCTTAAGGTTAATGTCAATGCTAACGCCTTTATGGGTAACTACTCACTGTCCTTTTCTGTTCCTTCTGCAGCCACTGATGGAAACCAGCCAGACATCTCTGCTTTAGTTCATGGGTGAATTCTCTCTAGCAACATCATTTACATTTGGTAAATACAGTTTAATTTAGATTGAGTGCCTTGTTCGTAGTCTGTAATTTAGGCTGTGTTCCCAGATAGCCGATGGCAGGGAGTGATGCTGCTTTTGTTCCCAAGAGGGCAAAGGTGCAGGAGCCTGGCTGCACGTGCCGTGTATGGGTGTGGGGGGCTTTCCCAGCAGCCTGTTCTCTGCTTCGATTTGCTCATCAGGCCTGAGCTGTCCCTTTGCTGCACAGATCTGTAGATATTCTTGGGTGGTAATGCAGAACCTGTTATCACATTAACTGTTCAGAAGTTTAAAACTACCCTTGGGAGAGATTAAAAGTCTGCAGGAACCATAAGTACAAGAGTCCTTAAAATGTAATCCATGGGAACTAACAGTCTTTGTTGGTGGTTTTGCATGGAGGCCAGCTCCTCAGTGGATGTAAGGCCCAAAATACTTTCTCGTTTTTAAATAGCGGGTCTTCTCTAGAGTTCAAAAATATTGACAATCAGAGAGGAGCATCAGGGAACGCACGTGTCTGTGGTGCGAGGATTACACAGCTCTCTTGACTTCCATATCTAGCAATTTTTATTAACATTACATTACCTTCATGACTAAAACCAGCAGACCTAGTGGTAGTGGTTAAACTTTTGGCTGCTAACCAGCACCCTGTTGGTCATGGAGTAAGTAAATGTCTCCTTTTTAGCTTTCTTATTTCCCATTTCTGTCACTTCAAATCAGCTCAAAACACAGCTGCAAATATTAACTCCGCTCTGACATGATCTCTGCTCTGATTATGATCTTCTCTGTTTCCACAGCCCCCTTTCTGTGGACTGGGCTCCCTCCCAGTCCCTCACCAAGCCTTGCCTAGATGTGTCCTGCTCCTTCCTCCAGCCCTGCGGGGGGATGTGGGGCTGCCCCTCCTCAGGGCTGCAGGCCAGGTACTCCCACCTGGCTGCCGACACACGTGCACTCACACAGAACCTGGGCCTCTGCAAAATGCGTGCACACCTCAGCCTCTGCCCTTTGTTGTCTTCCACTGCCTCTGTGCACACAGGAATGCCGTTGGCACCTCTTACTTACTAGCCATCTTGCAGTCTGCCTCCAAAGCTCTGGGACAACCCAATAGCAGCTGCACTGTCCCCCCGCAAATCCTCTTGGAAATTTAGCAAGAATGGATCCAGGTTATTCCGCTGCTTTCTTCATCCAGCACTGCGGAGAGTACAGGTATTACCTCTGCTACGTTGCAGCACCCACTTTCTGTTTAATCCTCAGAGCATCCTCTTTAATCCACAGCAGTTCTTTAAAGCTTTGGTAGTGGGACCGCCCTTCTTCGTATTTTGCAGGAATAGGAATGTTATGTGCTTGATAAATAAGCTAAAAATAAGATAATAGGTTTATATTCTGCCTTGCATGCAGCAGAATTTCTGTTTAGTTCCTCCAGTCTTTGCTTCAGCTGGCTGTGCCCGAAGACTTTACTGCAGACTTAGCTTCTTCTCCTGCAAGAGGTGTATGCGGGAAGAAGCGCTTAAAGCAAGAAGAGGGGCAGGCGCTTCTTAAAACACCCCTTAAAGGACAAATTATCACTTCTTGACATGATAATCTGTATTTCGTCATCCGATAGCACTAACACTGTGGTTTCTGTAAACATTTTTTAAAACGCCAAGTTTTCCCATGTTCAGCAGGAATACTGACTTAATTTTTCATTTCTTTTCTCAGTCAAACAACTTTGGCGCAAATCCTACAAACACACAAGTATTGAGTTCAGTACTGTAAGCCCTGCCACAGCCCTTTAAAGAGTATCTTTCACAGCCAGAGCGAAAAGGCTACTAAAATGGGTCAAGATCACCAACTGGTAAACAAAACGAAGCACTTTAAGTTTACTTTAGAATTTAAATAAAGAAGAAATTTTGAAGTAGCATTGCTATTTTGCAAGCACTGGCGAAGCCGTAGACGATCGCACAAACGGTGACACTGAGCTCATTCACGACCAGGACCCCCACACCCCCCCACACACACACTGTGCCACCCGAGGACAGGGAGCAGGGC
This sequence comes from Pandion haliaetus, assembly GCA_013401275.1. Lineage (NCBI taxonomy): Eukaryota > Metazoa > Chordata > Aves > Accipitriformes > Pandionidae > Pandion > Pandion haliaetus. Next base: position 21,511 of record VYZV01026633.1, on the reverse strand, counting down.
GTTGCGGGGGGCTGCGGAGTTTGGGGCGATCCCGCCGGCGGGGGGGTCGCCGCGCGCTCCTTCAGCCCCTGCGTGCGCAAAGTACGCGGTGCCGGGGGTGCCCCGGGCCGAGGCTGCGGCGCCGCCGCCCACCTCCCCCGGCAGATACCGGGCCGGGGCCGGGCACAGCCGGGGCAGGGCCCCC
>VYZV01026633.1:6198-21050 GCA_013401275.1 Pandion haliaetus | reverse complement strand
GGTACCGCGCGTCTCCCCGCGCACGGCTGCGCGCGTCCCGTCCCGTCCCCTCCCCCCGCCGCCGGGCAGGAGCGGTGCCCGCCGCCCGTCCGTGGGGTGCGCGGTCACCCTCCGCTGCCCCCGGGCAGCACCCGCGGGGGTTTTGCTGCCCGATAGTGCTTCGAGGGAGGGCGCGGACGGGGGCTTTTTGCCACGGGAGCAGGCCACTGCGAGAGCAGCCCCGTGCGACCGCAGAATGTAACACGATATAACGTAACGTTGTGATAGACCCGGCACGCCGGTATCTGAAGCCCAGCGGGGCGTGCGCTCACCCTCGTGTCCTCAGCGGTAACGCCGTGGCTCCGCGCAGGGCTGCGCCGGGGCTCCGCGCGTCTCCGCGCAGCGCGGCCGAGACCTGACCTCGTCAGCCCTGAACGTCCTCGCCCCGGCAGAACCGGGAGGCGGGATTCATCGCCAGGCCGGGGTGGCGGGACTGGCGCCCGCGGGTGCAGAAAACTTCCGAAGCGACTTGCTTGATTAAAGTACCTGAAGTCAAAGCATTTCAGGGTGGAAAAGAAAGGAGTTAAAAGTTGGTTTTAGTACTGTGCTACTTCAACTAGTACTCTATAGACTGTAAAAAGTCACTACTGGGGACTTTTTAATAATTTTTTAAATTATGATAGCAATTCGCAATGATGTATCACACCACCACACCTTCCGCCTTACGAATCAAAAAAGGAGGGAAGGATAACGGTCTGTGTAAACCCAGAATTAAGGTCCAAGTAGTTAATTTTCTCTACACCTAAGTTTGCGTGTTAAATTGCACATTCTATGCCCATAGTGAAATTATGTAAGTAATGAAACATATGTTTAAAGTTAGCAATGTTTTTAAGTATTTAAGCTGTGTTTTTAAGACAGTCCGTGCCTCTTTACTATTATACAAAGAATAAATGAAATATATTTAAAAATTAAGCACTATTTTTCCTATTATCCTCAGGCCTACATTTACATGTGGAGGAGTTGTATCTGGAGAGTCAGGGTTTATTGGGAGTGAAGGATTTCCTGGAGTCTACCCTCCAAACAGCAAATGTACTTGGAAAATCACAGTAAGAATTTTTAATATCACAAAATCAGTGCTGAAGACAATGAAGAGCTATTTGTTGTTAATGCCAGTGTTTTATATCGGATACCATATGTGCAATAATGAACTCAGTAACTCAGAGCAGCTCAACTATCTGGAGCTTTTTAGGGTTGCTGTAATATGATAATAGTGGCTGAAATAGAACTGACCTTGCCTAATGTCAAATTTTCATTGACTTCCATAGGTACACCGCCAGTTGTTTTAAATTAACCCACTTGAAAGCAAACATCTACCTTTGCAGTCACTGCAGAAAGCAATAGTTAGTTAGATCAGATGGATTCAAGTAAAGCTTTGAGGTGTAGATAATGAGAAGCAAAATTTGTTGGCAAGAAGGCATAGAAAAAGTTTCAAACAAAACCAAAAAATTCAGGCAGGTTTGCTTGTAGTGTGCCAGTAACAGTGTTCTGCCAGCCAGGACGTCTGGGGTATGTCATACAGCAAGCTGACAAAGCAATAGGAAATTGTTGTTACATTGACAAATGACCGTGAGAAGGCATGTGGTACGATTGATATTTTGATGCTGAAATGAGACCCTAGGGCAGAGACATCGTATTCATGGACAGCAAATGCCATTAAACAACTAGGACTAAACACTGCAGTGCTCGATGTGTCCTTATTCACAGACTCAGAGAAAGGGATTTGAATGAATGATTACTTTTCCTCACATCTGCGCAAATTAAGCCCTCCAAAATTGCCCACCAAATTTCCTCTCCATTTTTTTATGCACAGTTCACTAAGAACTCACGTGACGTTCAGGCTTAGAATATGAGCTTTGCACAAAAAAAAAGAAGTACAAGAAAGCTTAAAAAAATAAATTAGTCTGGGTGTTGACGGGATGGCTAAACACAGCTTCAGTTCAAAGACTGCATTACAGGCTAGGTGTTGGCAGTAGAATAGGATGTCACAGGATAATTGTCTCCTGCTACTGTAGAGATGCTGACGCAAAGCAGGAGACATCGATCTGTTTATGGCGTTCAGTTAAAACGACTCTCGTACCAAACAAATGATGTAATTTTAATAACTTTATCTGAAGGATACCACTGAAGCCACAACCGTTGCTTTCTGCACCTTCATGTTGCATTATTACTAGGGCCAAGTTAGAGGTTACCTTTAATCTGTGACTGACTTTATGATGAGTATGATGTGAAATACAGCCTATGCTCATAAATAAACTTGCTTCCTGCTGTCAAGGAGCTGAGATTACAGCAATTAGCATGGCCCACCTTACAATCTGAAAAGCAGATGCAAATTGCATTTGGAATCATACACACATGCCTTAAATAAACGGGAAAAAACCTCCGAAGTTAGTTCACCAATATAACTCAGTATTAGATCTTCGAAAGTTCAAAATTGAATCTGGAGGGAAATAATAATTTTGATTACAACAGGATAAAGTTTTTACCATCAAAAAATTTGGATTACAAATGGAGGCAGCACTGAAGAAGCATTTACTGAAGCATCCCATGGATCTGCCCTTCATCATATATTGGGGGTAGAGGGAGAAGAGAACAGTTGATTGTATTTAAAAAGCCCATACCGAGCGGTTTCATTGCAGACTTAATGTGACTGTTGCTAACAAGATGCGAGCATCCCGGTTAGCCCGGACACTGTGGGAAGCATTACCACAAAGCTGTAGCAGAGCTGTGTCTGCACTCGGGCTTTATTGACCATGGGAGGAACTCGATGGCTTCTGGCGTACCATGATCATCCTGGATCATCCTGACTCCCACTTTTCTGCTGTGCTGCATTTACTCCTGCTCTTCAACTGCTGCATACCTATTCTCTGTAGCTCGCCCAAAGCCAGAGAAGGGCTGCAAAACTGCAGTAGTCCAGGCTTTCTTGTGCCCCCACCTCATATAACCCCTATTAGACAATATTGTTCACTAAGCCAAGCTGATTTTATCCCCATCAGCTGTGTAGAACACCCTGTCTTTTGGATGAGCAGGAAGGATGTAGGGAAGGCAAAGACTACAAAACTTGCAAGACTAAAGACTGCACCCTCTTTAAAAAGAGGATGATTTACCAAACTGAGGGAAAGTGGTCTGGTTAGCCTCAATTTAAACAACAAAATCCTTTCAGCAGATACTGCTGTGGCTCAGAATAGCCTGCAGTAGCACCCAAGTAAGGAAGCCAGTTACGCTGCCATGAAGAAGTATGCTGTAGTTACTGTTAGGCTTCCTCATTTAGCATCTGGTCTTAGAAGGTGACTTAAGATTTTTTTGCCTGTCCGTTTTAGCCAAGGGCTATGAACACCCTCCTGAAAACACTCTGCCTAGTGCAGGATCTGACAAGTCTGCAAGACTGGAAGAGACATTGATTTACTTTGCATCTGGGTCACAATACGCACGAAGCTGTTGTTGCCTCAACTACAGGACCTCACCGTCTATAGAAGAAATCCACAGAGAGGCAGTGACAGCTAATTCATTCTTTAGAAGAAAACAGGTTTAGAAAACGTTATGGGTAATACAGATAAAGCAATGTAGCATTCAGGTATCAGCTGAAATCCTTCCAACTGGTTTGCTAAAGCTAGAAGAGTCTCTCTAACTCAATTATAGTTCTGTTATTTCAACAGACTGGGACTTTTTCAGCTGGCGAAAGAAAACAGCTTCTCTATTCTAAGAGCTCTAAGAAGTGTTCAGCACATGCTTGTGGTTATATTACAACCTTGGCAGACTACCCAGCAGCTTTTAGCTGGCTTTGCTAAGAAGTAATTTGTACAGCTATTTCCTTTCCTATAGTAATGTATATAGCTTTATCTAAAATATGTCATATACATTTACTTTTAATACTCTGTAATCCTTCTTGGCCACCACCTCACATAAATGTGTCACGTAGTCCAAGAATCTGGACTGCTGTCCGGCGTTTTTCTGGCAGACTGTGTAGTTCCCATAAAACTCTAACAACTTTATGTGCAACAATAATACCGAAGACTGTCAAGAGTTATGTAAGGTTATATTTTTATAGGTTCAGGAGCTGTGTTCCAGCAGGTTTGCTGACAATAAGCAAGGTTTGAAAAATTTACTTATCACGGGAGATAGGAATCTGCCCTGGGGGAGTGAAATATTTTAAATCATTTTCTCTATGTTTTAAGCATTCACTTCCCATATAATTTTGAAACTGCCCTTCCAGTACATAACAGATCTTTATGCATGGTCATATTGCCAGAAAAAAAATAGCTGAACAGAATCTAGCGTCTTTGTCAGGGAGAGCAAGCTAATACGATTATTTTTTTTAAATTGTTCCTTTGTGGCTAGAGAGAATGGAGCTAGGGAACAAGCAACTAGGCAGGAACTGTGGTTCTTCCCAGGATGTAACTCCAAATAACTGTCATATTCATTCTCAGTAGAGAGAAATAATATGTTTGGCTTGCAGGTAGCTGATGTATTTTTCAAGTCTACCTAGGACTGCTATGGCAAAACATAAAATCAGCATTTTGGTATTAAACATATACCAAAATATATTAAACCCATATACAATATGGGTTTAAAAATATTTTCTCAGAAAGTTGGCATTGAAGGGTTTTTCCCCACCAAAAGATTATTTTCAAAGCAAATAATCTAAACCAAGTGGTTTTGAAAAGTATGACAGTTTGGGAATCGTCCCCCGAAACTGAGAGCGGCACAATGATGAAGAGGGCTTTGTGTTCAGTCAGAACAACAACAGAAAAACAGCTCAACTACTTTAAATGTAAGTGAACTTTGATTAACATTATATTAAATACCTGCAATGAATGATAACCAAAAAAAAATCTAGAGACCTTATTTTGTGGTGGGTTGTATATGTAAAAGAATCATGCCCTTTTGAAGAGGTTAATAATCTACATGGATGATTTTAGGGAATTATGCTCTAGAAAAACTCTCCCTAAAAATTCAGGGAGTGCTATTTTTCCTTTAGCTTTCAGTAGGAGTAAGGCATCCTTCACACGAGTTTAGCGTCCTAATTTCTGATCCTAAAGAAGTTCATAAGAGTTAAAAATAAGAAGGGAAGAAGAGGGCAAGTACGCGTCAGCCACCCTCAGTGTGACAAGGAGAGATGGAAGCTGTAAGTGCCTCTGTCGTTGAAAGATACCAGCTGGATGGATAAAACAGAAAAATAAGGCACACCCTGCAGGGGAAGCATCACATACTCTTCCTTTGACTCCTCCCTCTTTTTTTTTTTTTTTAAAGAGCTGCAATTCCTTCCAATTCTTCCTCTGAAGTATCCCATCATCTTACTGCATCAGGCTCGGATGTGGCTCAAAGTAAACGATACTGAGTCATGCTGGCCTTTGCTTTCTCCCCTGTGTTTCTCATGGAGCAATATTTTAAATGTTCTAGGATAAACATTAGCAGATTTTAGCACATTAGTTTTCAACATTAAAAAAGGCAAAAGGTAGAAATGAAAGAAAAGTACTGTTTTGCAAAGATGCCTGTATTGAGGATTGAGGGTGGGATTCCTTGGGAGTAGGTACAAACTGGAGCGGCTGCTGCCAGAATGTGGAACCACCATCCTCTGCACTCTTGAATGTCATCTACTCAGACCGCAAACTTTTAATTGATTTAACATACTGGAACAAATTTGTTATTTTTGTGAATAATGACAAATACTATTTTCATAAGCAATGACATTATTTTATAAAGTAATGGCAGTAAGTAGTGACTGTGATTAAGGGCCCCAGTTCACACATTTCTGTGAATGACTTACGTCCCTAAATTCAGCTAACTGTGAGCACAAATTATTCTGACAACTAACATCTGGAGTAGGCTCCCTGTTAAACATTTGTGACCACGTGGCTGAGTTTTTCCTACACATTTTCTTACAAACTGTCATGAAACAAAATTTAGAAACTCAGTACATCTATGGGGAACAGCCTTGACCAAGATCAAGTAGACTGAACTAATACAAGCTAGAGAAATTAAAAACTATAACAAAATATGACTACATAATGTAATGCAGTACAGTATAACATGGTCAGTGGTGGAGAGAGAAGGAAGCATACAACACTGCCCAGAATTACTTACCCCATGAAACGGAAAACCCAAGACTTGAGTGAATGGTTGGCTGGCAGTTCGGAGTTTGGCTGCTTTGCCAGAGTCCTCTCCCTCTTGAGCGCAGGTCAGTCCCACGTCCTGGTTCCCCATGCCCCACTTGGGGCAGCGTGAGAGAGCGGAATACCTGGGGGTAGGACTGAGTGCCTTAAGGCTGGTGTGAGCAGAGCAGCGCTGGTTCAATATGCTCCTGGAACAAAGCTGTCAGTGAGCACCCATCAGCATTACTGAGGGATAACCACTTGGCTAAATCTGAATGCACTTCTGCAAGGACAGCAAAAAAGACCTTTTCTTACCCCAGAACCAGCCACCTCACACATTTCAACTTCCTTCTTCAAACTCTGGGAGGGAGTAGGTGTCTTCAAAGAAGCAATTCCAAGCTGAGACAGTAGGGAAAAATCTCATAAGCACTGACAAAACTATTTAATCTAGTATGATAGAGCAACCTCTGCTCAACTTTCAGAAACAGTGGAAGGAAAAGGGGAAGCTTCTTAAAGATGGGGAAGTTATAGCAAAGCTGCAAGACACTGTAGCGGAAAACGTTGGACAATCTTAACTGTACGCATAACAGCTCACTCCATTTTAAAACATGATAACCTTTAAAGGCGACCTCATTTGGATCCTGTTGTACAAACTTATGAATAATAACTGTTCCATCCCAAAAGAGCGTATGTTATTTTACATACATATTTGTGGAAAAAAGGCTGCTTTAACTGCCTAAATCTGACTTTATCTGACTAACTTTACAGCCAGCATTTTTTAACTGATTTGCCCAGTCACACAGAGTTTGTAGTATAACCATAAATAACATTCAGGTCTTCTGACAGGAATACCAAATTCCTTTTAGCCCTTTTTCTGTTAAAATGACCATGTCTTAATGCTTCTTAGTGATTCAGACCAGAAAACAAGTGAATGCAATAGTAAGAGATTTGGTTATGAGAGCAGTGATTCAAGGAGTCATATTGCTTTCACAGAATATCTTACAATATGACCATGTGTCTGTATTGGCCTTACCCTGACTAAATATACATGTGGGTTATTTTCTGATACCAGCTATAGGGCTTGCTCACTTCAGTAGTATGAGTTTTAAACCCAACATCTGGCTTTAAAGTTTTCTAAAACATAGTCATCGTGCTTTGGAATTTCTGGGTAAGATTAGATGAGTTTTGTGGTTTTGATGTAGTAGTAGTAGTAGTGATGTACGTCAGCCCAGGGGAACTGAATGCATTTTTGAGATAGCTTTGAACTTAAAGGAAAATACTCCGAAACAAATAACAGCAACTGCAGTGGGGCTGGTCAGCCAGTGTGTATGTGGGCCCTGAGCAGTTGAAAACAGCTCATGCAGAAGTCTCTCCTGCTGCAGGATCAGTATCAGCACTGGACATAAAAGCAGCTGCATGAATGAGTAATCTTAACATATCTACAGCACATTTTTCACTACATCTAGAGCTGCTGCCTGTGTTCGTATCTTCTGTGGGTTAAGTGGTCACTTCCATCTAGAGCACTTCCATCTATACCTGAACAAGGCATTTTTAACTGTTGAAACTCTCAACACTAAAACACTGTTTGACAGTTTCATATAGGAACAGTTTAGTTGTAGTTTATCTCAAATTTGTGTTTTAAAATGAGTCACTCTTAAAGGAAGGAAAAAATTCTCGAACTCTTAAATATGGCTTAAATATGGACTTACCGCAGCTATATTAAGTGTGTGTTATATATTTAAAGCAGAAAATAATAGCAATGTCTCAGTAAAGTAGAACAGCTGCAATTATTTTAATAGGTAACCACTTTACCAGGCTACGAATTGAATGCAGATAATTACGTTCTGCCTGTCTCAGGTCCCTCTATACTTTAAAATACTGTTTCCCTTCTTCCTGTCCTGTTACATAGCGTTGAGTGTTTTGTTAGAATAGTTGTCACTTCGCAGTATGCTGCTTATTCTCCTAAAAGCTTGCAACTCTATCCCAGGAAATGTTCTCCTCCTTGTAAACTATTATGCTTTCTTAATTTACATCCTTCTCAGTACTCTTGCCTCTTTCACAACGTCCACTGATGCAGACGTGTAAGAAGATTTGCCCTGTCTTATGTTTCCTCGGATATTTCAGAAATCAAAACTTTTCTGTATTGAGGACACCCACTAATGGTTCTTTTGAACTCTCCATTTATAGTTTTACATATTCTTTCCAAATATAACTCTTTCACTGCAGCCTTCAAGCTAAAGGTACCCATATTAATATTATAAATAACTAAGTGTTAGTGTTGTACAGCATTAACCGTAAAGTTTCCCCTTTTATTTGTAAGTCATGTGTCAGTAAATAAAAAAATTCTTCAAACTATGAAACTTTATGACACAAATCAGCAAGGTAAGAGAGGCCATTTCATTTGCTCAAAATTGTAAATTGCTTGTTCCATTTATTTTTTTTTTTTTTAAACCATATTAATCTCATCCTCCTCACCTTATTTGGTGACGGGGAACTGCATGGCTGATTGCATACTTTCAGCAGAAAATAAGAGAAACATGCCAAGCTGAACTGCATGGTGATGGTATATAATAAACTGTATGAGCCTGGCTAGACAATACTGTGGATCAGGAAGAAGATAATGGCAACAAGAGGTGGCCAGAGCTTTGTTTTTATGATTGATCCAATATGATTTTAAAAACCACTGTGCCTGGAGCATAGCAGACAAAAAGATCTTACCTGGTGAGAAGTGAAGGATATGAAAATACTCATGCAAATGGTGTGATCAGATAGGTATGTGGTGCCAGTCACACTTTAAGACACATCTCTCCCTCACTCCCTCTCTCTCTCTCTGCAGGTCCCAGAAGGAAAGGTGGTGGTTCTTTCTTTTAGATATTTAGACCTGGAAAGTGACAACTTGTGCCGATATGATTTTGTGGATATATACAATGGCCATGCCAATGGACAACGCATCGGCAGGTTCTGCGGTACTGTGAAACCAGGTGCCCTTGTATCCAACAGCAATAAAATGTTGGTGCAGATGACTTCAGATGCTAATACTGCTGGAAGTGGATTCATTGCAAAGTTTTCTGCAGCAGAACCACATGAAAGAGGTAATTAACAATTATGTATGCGTCGAAGACAAATGTAACCGTACAACCCTACAGAGAGCCACATTAATGCTTAAAAAGATGTGATGCCAGAGATATTAGGGATTGTGCTTTTCAATGTATTCGTTAATTATCTTGCTTAGCAAGTAGCTAAGTATAACTGTTTAGCCATCATAGTTAATCAAAGTAGTAAAGAGAAGGGCTAACTACTCCAATAGTTGTAGAAGAACTGCACGTAGTAGCGATACCATAATGACTAGTCAATAAAATGGCAGATGAAATTCAATATAGATAAATGTTGCAAACAAGGGGAAAACACCCTAACTTTATGTACAGTACAACAGGCTCCAAATTGACTATTACCACTTAAGAATGAGACCTTACCTTTAAAACAGATAATTTATGAAAACAGTAGTCGAGCATCAATCCAGTGCTCAAGAGGTATCAAAAAAGAAACAGAAATTTAACAATTTTTTGAAAAGGGAATAAAGACCAAACAACAACAACAAAAAATTATGCCACTCTAAATCCATAATGTATCTACGTCTTGAATACTGTGTGCCATTCTGATGTTCCGATCTCAGAACAAGATATAATAAAACTATCAGAAGCAATCAGAGACAACAGCTATGATAAAATTAAGGAACAAAGACCAGCTGCACAGCACGGACCTCTTCATGCTGGAAAAGAACAGGTCAAGGGGAGTGTAGGAGAGGGCTCTAAAGTCTTGACCAGTATGGAGAAAGTGAATGAGGACCACAATCACTGTCTCTTCTAATACAAAAACCAGATGAGCAAGTGGCTGCAAAGGAAAGCAGAGCATGATTTTTCTCAGTAAGCTGTTAAGTGGTGGAGTGCTGTGCCAGGGAACATCGTGGACTGTGAATTTCTACATTGGCTTAAAAACAAATAGAAAAACATATGAAAGAAAAACGTGTTAGGTGTTATTAAACATAAAGGCATTGCCTTGTGCTTGGGAAGACCATGACCTGTGAGAGGCTGGGAGGTTACAGGGAGGTGGCATTGCCCTGCTGAGTCCTTTTCAAGGCTTTTGCTATCGGCATGATACCGGACTAGACAAGTTGTTGGGCAGATGCAGTGCAGGTGATGAGTAATTTATTAGTCCTTCCAGTTGTATCCCTGTATTGATAACTTCTTGAAAGATACATTTAACAACTGTAATGTGGTAAGATTTAATTTAATAAAGAAGGTTCGTAGTTATATTATAAATAAGGATTACATACCTGATATAGCTTTGTAACTTGGGACTGGGAGGAGATATGACCAGAAGAACTCCTCTCCGTCATGGGCTCTCCACAGGCTGCAGTTCCTTTGGGAATGCCCTTCGGCCCTGGCACAACTCCCCCACGGGCTGAGGGGATGGCTGCTCCAGCACCTGCGGCTCCTCCTCCTCTGACCCCAGTGTTTGCAGGAATGCCTCTCATGCTTTTTTTTTACCCCCCTCTTCATCTACGTCTGACATTTTCTGCCCTTTATTAAACATTATTTCCCAGAGGTGCCACCAGCTGAGCCACGTCCTGTGGTGGGGCCGTGGCAGAGGCAGTTGGAACCAGCTGGGACCGGCCATGTCTCCCTCACCGAGGGCCCTGCAGTAAAACAAATACATTACACGGGTTACCTGCATCCCTGTTGCAGTCTGCTCAGCACGGTGTGCTGTACTTGCAGGGGATCAGTACTGTGGGGGACGACTGGAGAAGCCGTCGGGGTCCTTCCAAACGCCCAACTGGCCGGAGCGAGACTACCCGGCGGGAGTCACCTGCTCCTGGCACATCGTTGCCCCGAAGAACCAGGTAAGGCACTGCCATCGCGGCCCCGCTTCCATTGCCTGCAAGGACTAACACCTCATCCACAGCCCGCTCGCCCAACACGCTGCCTGCATTACACTGAAACAATAAGAATGCTAGCTGGCTGAAAGGTAAAGTTGGGCACGTGCAGGCACACCTACACTCCAGCGATACCCACCTTCCTCTCACGTGTTACCTGGCTCACTCCAGTAACTCCTGTGCTTTCTCAACATTGTATGTCCTCCTCTGTGCATTGATAACATTCCCCTAAATTAAACTTCTTAAAGCATCTGTGGCTGGTAAGACTTTTAAAACAGATTTTTTTGAAGATGATTTTGTTAATTTAACAAACATGATGCAAATTGAGTTAGGGGAGGTGATCATCTCAGGACCAAATATGATGATGACAAATGCTAGGTTTAAGTCTAAAAACATTTGTAGTGTTTTTGGTGTTGCTGCAGTTTTTTATTGAGGTACCCAGGCAGAGCTGATGGAATTTATTAAAAGCAGAAATAATTTTATTCTGCTTACAGTACAGGGAATACATTCAGACAAGTCCTGCACAGGGATTTGCAATGTACATTTCATAAAGTTTTATTTATTTCATATTCTGAAGGCTCCATCTCAGAACATGCTTGCTTAATTAGCCAGATGCTGTCAGAGCACATGTTATCACTTCATTAAGACCTGAAGAGATGTGACAGTAGAACAAGAGGGCTCATTTGCCACCATTCGCCACACATGGCAAACACAAGTGTGTTCCCTATACTGTAGGGCTAATCTCACTCCTAGCTTCACATTTTCTGGTTGTTGCTGAACCATCTGCTCTGTACCTTGGCAGGAAGTCTACGACGATTGAATGTTTTGGTTGCCAAGCATGTTTGGTAGGTTGCTTTTCTCAACCACATCCAGCTTTTTTAATCCCTCTACATTTCCTCTTAATCTTCTGCTTATGACCGTAATCCTCCAAATAAAAAAAAGCTGCTCCAGATAACTATATTCCTCAGATCTTTCATACTTTTCCATTTACCAAGATATCTTCTCCCTCGAACTGCAGCAGTATGTCAGCTTCGTCTTTCCTGTACTCCTCTTTAATCCACATTCCTTGCTTGCTATATACAGGTCATTTAACAATCCTATAGATAGGCAGTGATTTTTAAAACCTTATCTGTAAACTGCACATTACTTGGGTTCTTTCCAAATATCCCTAGATAAGCCTAAAAACTTTTCCTAATCTTGTAGAGAAGATTTAAGAAAGGCTATATAAGCATAAAAGTAAGGGCATTATATGCTGTGCCTTTTGAAGATCCTGTGCCATGAACCTACAAGTTTCTGAATACGTATTTTTCATGTACTGCAGTAGTGGTTGTTTGCATGCAAATGAGGCAGAATTTTGACAGGGACAAAAGCCATTTCTGAGGAAGTAGTGAATAAGCATTGCTCTTCAAGTGCACATGAAAAGCTGTTCACTCTTCCATTTGCCAAAGTTCAGGTGCCGTTGTCCCTACCTCCCTTTCACAAGCATGTGAGCAAAAAACCAAGGCACTCTTTTGCTTTGAATACGAACCAACCAATAATTACTTCATTTATTACAGAAGATGGAGGAGCTTCTCATGATGGTGAAGAGCTTCTATTCTATCATGAAATACTTCTTTATTAGTGCAGAGTGAACTTATGAACAATAGTAAAGTAGATACTATGGCCTGCTGTTTTGCCTGCTATGGAAAAATCAGCATCTCTGCTCCCAGTTGCATTACTGCTTTCTATACCATCTTTTTTGATCACAAGCTTATTATTCAGATAAGTACTTCCATTTAAAGTGCATTTTTTCATCATGACAACAAGGTTTTTGAAACAAGCTTGTTACTCATCTCTGAAACCAAGTCCCCCTAGGTTACTCATACTTTATGGGAAACAAAATGATGCCTTACACATCTGAAGAGTGCAAAAACACATCCAGGCAAAACTAAGACATAAGGTGATAACAGGCTATCATTACGATGAATGTAGAACAAGGTCGTTTTTACTATGTCAGTAAATCAAAGCGTATGCAGTGTACAAATGAGTCCTTTTTCTTTGTACTGTCTCAAAAGATTTAACATCATCTTTGTTCGAGACAGACCTTCAAAGAGAAATCCTGCGTATTGACAATCAACACAATTCAGTGTTGCCATTCAAGCCTCATTTGTGCTATTTATGGGAAGGTGATTTAAATACCGTTGTGCTTCATATAAAGAAGCAACCTAAATGCATATATTACCTCTGTTTCAATTGTGCAGTTATGTTGCGTTTTCCTTCCTTGCTACACACAACTGACAGAATCATATTGCAGGACTTCGTTTCAGAGTGGTAAATTCCATTTCTGTTTTCTTGTCCATTGTTTTTCTTTCTTAAGTAGAAAAGTCCATAAATACAAGTCATATTGGAGACAACAGCATCAGTACTGGAAATACCAGAGTTACACTTGTTCTTACTTATGACTTACAAAGCCCCAACCTTTATGGAAATTGTGTATGGAAACACAATTCCCTTAACTACTTACTTTCTCTTGGTTTTAGTCTTACTATTTACCAATTTTCTTTCTATCAATATTTTTGTTTCTGACCTTTTTATTTCTGCATCAAGTAAACACAGCACTGGCAATCACAGCAATTCAAACCCTGCTCTTAATGAAGTCAGTGAAATGGCTCTTACCAACTTTGCCCTTGCTTTTTCTTTAGCATATCTTGAATGATACAATGACACTAAAAGCCCCTTTTCTGTGGTTTACATTTGTTACAGTTATTTTAAAAGCAAGGTAACACCTACAATCTTGTTTGCATTCACTTGCATATATTTGAGAACAAAATGTTTTATAGAAGTTCAGAGTCGTATGTTGAACTATTTGTTGAAGTCATGTGGATTATAATACCTTACTCTACAATTAAGTGGATTAAGGACTTTGCCGTTATGGAAAGAAAAATCAGTACTTCATATGAAGAGGTCACTTACTCTAAGAAGCATAAAAAATCCTTCATACCAAAACCTTAATGAGTTATTTACGCTTTCCCTGCAGCTAATAGAGTTAAAGTTCGAGAAGTTTGATGTGGAGAGAGACAACTACTGCAGATATGACTATGTTGCAGTGTTCAATGGTGGAGAAATAAATGATGCTAAAAGAATTGGGAAGTACTGCGGAGACAGTCCACCAGCGTAAGTAACTTTCTTAAATTATGAATTTCACTATCACTATGTGTCATTTTGCTAACAGTTCTGTACTAGGCTTCTGAAAGGTTTTTATTCTTATTTAAATTAAATATGAGATTTTGTACCTCCAGTTGAACTTCTAGGAGTTGCTTACTATCTCGTCTCTCCTTCGGTTTTCCTTTTTCTTTCTCCATCCATGACTAGCCCTGGCTCCAATGTGTGTTCTGTCCTGTCCCTCAGGCCTCATTAGAGCACTGTCTAATAGCACCAGTACTAATGCTAATGCTATTGATAATGGCATAATACCAATATGAATGGTAGCTGAACACTAAATATCACTTAGTATGTGTGTTTGGATTATAGATACCGAAGTACAAGGATCCAGCTGAACTCTCCAGCCCCTTGGCTTGTTACTCGTTTTATTTTCCCCTCAGCCACTTCCCTTCTGCTGGGTCCCTGGCTGCTCTGTGCGTCGCTGCTCACCAGCTCTTCCCATGTGTGCCAAGGCACGTTCTCTCATGGCACAGACTGCTTTCCTGAGTGCGCTGGGTAGCACAGCAGGCTTTGGCATCAACTTGCTGCCCCCAAAGCCCCTCAACAGCCCCCCCCAACCAACCTATGCCCCAAAAAACAGCCTACCCACC
>VYZV01026631.1:304-29755 GCA_013401275.1 Pandion haliaetus | reverse complement strand
GTTCTGCCTCTTCCTCCTGTTCCCGTGATGAACAGTTCCAGCTGAAACCAGGACATTTGTGTATAATCTTCTGAAGAAAGCCAGGTATTTTAAGTGCGTACAGCTACTGAATCTTCTAGTTCAAAGAAGGGGAAAGAAAGCAAGAAGGGAAAAGAATAGATACAGTAGGTTGCAGTTTTTTCTGACTACTGATAATACATTATTTTTTCTTCATGCTGTGACAGTTTAAGTTTATGTATGGTCATACTGTCAATGCAATGTCTACCCATCATAAATGCTGTATAAAGGTCAGAATAGAAAAATGTCACAGCTTTAGGAGGGGAGGATTGTAAACATTTATCTGAGCCTAAGTACTGGTGAAAAAATGTAGATTTGTTGTAGTCACAGTCAAAAATACTGTCAATTACAGTTTAACAATATATTTTAATAAAGTAATTTCATTTAACAAGACACCCTGTAGAGTAAATTAGCTATATTAATGGCATGCATTTTACAGTGCACTGAAGTGAATGAATGGACTTCAGTGTTAGTTAACCTTCACTGGACTTCTCATTTTATGAATATAATTGACATTACAGTGCACATTTAATCTATTTGTCTTATTTATCCCCATGATCAATGGTGTTCAAGGTATGGAACTTCAGGTTCTCATGTTTCTATACTATGATGTTTCCTGTAGCTGTCAGACATCTCTGCTTCTCCAATACTTGAAAAAGGCTTGAATAAGTGCTAAGACATATTTACTGTATGTCTCCAACATTTATCGGGTAGTTGTAAGATTCTGCATTACTTCCTGGCAGAAAATAGAATGGGTAGAAGGATGGAGACAGTTGCTTTAATTCAGAAAAAGATGGTAGGCATTAAATGTTGGTAGTTTTAAACTCTAGTACATCTCCATGGGTGTTCTATTCAGGTAGTGATTCCCCACATCATTGAATCCTATGTTGCATTACTTTTGGCTGTTGGGTATGGCAAAAAAATAACTTATCCACAGCCAACATTGGGTCCCTTCAGGTCTAAATCGAAGGTGTTTGTGGTGCTATTTTGCAACACATATGATGCACAGTAATCAGAAGGTATTAATTCCCTGCAGTTTTCCTGTTGGCAACGTAACTTTTTGTTTCCTTATGTACTAGACATGGGTGTGGGTCTGGGAGGTACAGCTTACCTTGGACTTGGCAGAAGCAATTTCTCTTTGCTGCATCTTAGTCTTCATTGATTTGCTTTGAAAGAGCCTGTAAACTATACAGTTTGCTGTATCATCACCCAATCATCTTATCAGCTGCTGCACTTTTGTTTTTTAATAATCTTAGGAATTTGGAAACTGTTGAAGGAAATGGTCTAAAAGCAGGTCCATCTAGAACAGTGTAAGGCAAACTCAGGAAGGAGAGGGCTGCTCTTGAAATTACACACAGTGGCACAACTCTGTTTCATTTCTCATTTAGTATTTTAGAGACTAAAGCTCCATTTCCTTCAGGGTTTTAGCTCCGACAGCACATATTTATTGAATTATGTTTTCTAGGCTAAACAAATAATGTAGGTTTAAACTCAGCTCTGATGCTTTTATGCTGCTTGAATAATCTGATTTATTACTGTACGTGGTGTTCCTTTGTGGTATGATGTGCTCTCTTTCATTGTAATTTTCAGTCATGTGTAATCTGAATTCTATAAAAGCACAAAAATCCACCATTTCTGTCTTATCAATACAGTCATAAAACCAAACTAAAAATCCTCCAAATATTAACTGCAAATATTTGTTGCTAGCAAATGTGAAGAAACTGGGAAAGTTTGTCTGAACCTAAATATAGCCATATATAAAGACAGAGCATTTAAAATTGCTATAGTATGTAGGAAAAGGCTGTTAAAGTCAGCTATCAAAATGGAACTGCAAAGGTACATTAAAAATATAAAATATGAAAATGAAACTTTTGATTGTGGGAAAGTCAACATAGAAAATGCCACAAGGAAATTCCTCAGAAAGATGAAGACTTACACTAGACTTGTTATATGTACATCCACAGAGATTTTTTTAATCTGCAGTCTCTGTGAACAAGAAATGTGTTTTCTCTAAATGCTTGTCTATATTCATGCAGCAAAGGTAGACTGTGCAGCCACCATCACTTTGTTATTGGAGACAAAATGCTCTTTCAGTATTGGTACTGAATTGAGTATTTTCTGAGGCCACTGAGGTGAGCAAATATCTTTAGAGAGAAGAAAGAACAGCACCAAACCCAGTATTTTCTTTCCAGAACCCCTGAAGTCATCAGTATGTGCAACAGAACAGGTTCTGAAGCCCATATCAGACTAGAAAATGGCTAAATCAGAAAAAATTGCTTTAGGTGAGGTGAATTAACTTTCTCTGAGAGTTTTCTGTCATTCTGATGAGCAGTTTCCATGAAAGTATATTAAAGATCTCAAATCTTAGTGAAACAAATGTAATATTTCAAAATACATATAAATATAATGACATCTGAATATTGAGTCTGCTCCCTCACATTCTGAGAGGTGATGAGTAAATCTCAATCTGTTCTTTTTCTTCTACAGCCAACAGGGAATACTTTCCTGGTTCAGAATCTATCCTGAGTGAGTACAGGTTTGGCTGGCTAAAGACAGAGAAGTATGCCAGGAATTAGGCACACTTTTCCCTTCGGCCTTTGAAGGAAGCTACGGAAATAGTAATTAAGGTTGAAGTATTAAAGTAGGATATATAGGGTCAGAGGCAGGACTTATGGGAAGATAATTTTAAGGCACCCATGTGCCTCAAAGGCACTCTGAAGGACTTACCTTTCTCTTAGTGTGAGCTATTGCCAAGTTCGATTGTTGACGAGCTAGGACAGAGAGGATGAGTTAATCTGTATCTGGTCCCTGAAGCAGCATGTGAGTGACATGAGTGGACTAAGACCTCCTGGGAAAGTGCTGACAAATGGGTTGTAAGAATGGCTGCCAATAGTTTGTTGCTGGTAGTCCAGAAATGGACACTTGCACTTACCTTGATGGAAGAATCCCTATGGACGCTTAAGTCAGTGACTTTTGCAGTTGGAAAGATAGCTCCCTGCCGTTTATCAACCTGTGTCTACCAGTTACTGTGCAATTCCTAATATGTTGTTTGTGATGCGTCTAATTTCTGCCAACCAATGTAATTATTAGTTGAATGACATTCTTCATGAGGTTGAGAACTCACTTTCATCTGTAATGGCAAAACGAATCTCTCTCCCTTACTTACATTGTGAAGTATGTTAGCTTTGCACTAGTAGTTCAGAAGCAAGATATTATTCAGAAGTATCATATTATTCTACAAGTTAAATCTCTGTGTGCAAGAATGTTAGGGGTGAAAGTGTCTTTTCATGTTTGACCTGAATTTGTTTTAAAGCTATTGAAATATTTTATGTTTTACGTCTTTCTTCTCCTTTCAAAAAATGTTTCAGAAGAAATTCCCCTCCCTGTTGGATAAGTTCATACAATCTAACAACAACAACAACAACAAATTTATTCTCCTACATCTTTCTATGTTTATTGACATATTTCATTTTCCACCAACGTTCAGAGTATTTTGGGACAAATCTGATATAATCCCTCATTCTGTATTCCTGACCATTATGCTACTAACATAGCAAGTTATGGTAAGAAAAGTGCTCATCTCCAGCAGTTTTTCTCATGGTTTGATCTTGCTAAAGTTCTTAAAGGTACTTATGTGATTTAAAATAGTGTTGTCAGTAACCTCTTGATTTGGGGAGATTAAAACTAATTTTTTAAGATTCATCATTGTTTTGTTACTAAAGAATGAACCAGGAATGATAGCCGATAGTTCTTTGACAAACATAATACCTTATAGCATTCTTTTTATCTATTTATGCACAGAGCTGCGGATGACTGAATGGAAATAGGATTTAGTGGGATTTAATAATATGCTCAGTAGAAAGGCTTAACTTAATATGCAAGATCTAGTGGGAGTTTTATTTCCCAAATATATTTTTATTAGCATTTAGATACTTTAAAGTGTACAAAATACAGATCCATCTGTGAAGCGGAGAAACCAAGTCCTATCAAAGTATTATTGTATTTAAACATAGACCTTTTTAGAAGCTGCATACTAAACTCATGAAGATAAATTGTGGGCTTACTTCTTTTAAGGCTTTGAAGTGTCTGTTCTCTTTCTTGTTATTGGCTGCATTTAATACAGTCTTTGAATTTATGCTTGATATAGTGCCAGCAAAAT
The DNA here is from genome assembly GCA_013401275.1 of Pandion haliaetus. Taxonomy (NCBI): domain Eukaryota; kingdom Metazoa; phylum Chordata; class Aves; order Accipitriformes; family Pandionidae; genus Pandion; species Pandion haliaetus. The sequence goes on along the minus strand of VYZV01026631.1, from coordinate 25,539 downwards.
AGAATGAAATTATCCACAGCTGGTCAATGATAAAGAACAATGGATTAACCATGCATCCTCATGCAGTCTGAGCCTCCTCCATATGATGTGTATTTGTTATCAGCAGTGATCCTGAGAATGTCTTCCACTTTCCGTGGGTGACAGATTTGATACGGCTGCTGCAACCTGGTGTGACAACACAGATAGAAACTTAGCTGTAAAATTGACTAGTTAAATAGGTTTATACTACCACAAGGTAGCTGTGAAGTTGGTGCACCATCTTTTCGCCCCCAAAAGCCTCAATGGTTGTGAACAACACAACTGATATGGTCTAGCAACTTCAGCTTCTGTAATGAATTATTAGCCTGATAAAACCTGTTTAGTATCTCTGGAAATTATAGCTGAATGCTAGGTTATAATCTCAGACAGTATTGTTGTAAGTCATACTGATGCGTGGGTTCTGCAAAATTGAAAGAATGGAAGAATTTTTAGAATATTAATGCAGTAAAAGCTGTGTCTGTCAGCTGAGTCAGTGAAACAACAACAATTGGTTACTTAGTACAGGTTTGGAGATTCTTGAAGATGGTTTACTGAGCCAGAAAATTGTCTAATAAAGTGACTTTTTGTACACATGCTTTGTGTAAGTTCATGGTTATCTGCTAAATTACATTCCATGTAATTTTTTACAGTTTGAAAGGTATTTATTTCAGCCTTTTCTGCTGAAGTTAGATGGATGGGCCTGGATCAATTAGTCAAGAAAATACTTTCTGAAAGAATGTTAGCTATTTTAAAATGAAGAGAACTCAAATACCTCAGAAATATTCAGAAAGGTGAGGCTGGAGTCTTCATATATTCTCTCAGAAATATTTCTGTCCATGGCGTTTTAATATATCAGCTTAGAAGCTGAGTAGACAAAGAAAATATTCTCACAGGACTACTAGTGCATCTTCAAGGATGAAAAGCAAAAAAGTACAATGACAATATTTGAGCTTCTCTCTGATAATGAAATTAAATGGAAATATGGAGGCCTCTAACTCACTCTTGTATATTTGTAAAATAAAAGGTGGTGGTTAGGAAACATGGCTGTTACTCACAAGCATCATCTATACATACACCACAGTATTCACTGAAGTGAATAAACAGCCAGTTCTTGACTCATAAATATGTAGAAGTAAAGATCAGGTTTTCTGGTGGCTAATATCTGCCAAGACTATCTGGCATGTATTTTTCCAAACTGTTTGGGTTTCTTTAAGCCTTACTGAGACAGGCTGAACCCCCTCAGTATGCCTGAGGTTTGTTTTTCCTGTTGGATAAGCATCTCAGCAGGGCAGAGCCAGCCAGGAGAATCACTAGTGTGGGGGACTGGTGGAATTCAGACAGTCCCTCTAATGCTTCTTTCCTTACCCAAAGAGGTTTACTCAGTGAAATCCATCAGAATCTCACCATGATCTTCTGTGTAGCTATTGTAACATACTTTTGTTTTAACCAAGGCAATTTTTAAACTTCATCTTAAATTTCTCCCAAAATAGGAAAGTCAGTTTGCTGCATCCTGCTGTTTGTAGTTGGTGCTTTTGCATTTCTTGCTTTAACATTTATATTCCATGTGCAATGTTAACTTTACTACAGTCAAGACAGAGGTCTGGAAGGGTCTGTATTTTTGTTTCAATGAGTACTGCATTTTTCCACCTCATGAGACATTTTTGGGTATTTTTCCCAGTCTATGTGGCAATATCTATCTAATTGTCTATATCCCTTTTTTTTTTTTTGACTTCTTAACCCTGTATTATTCCATTTATTAATTTTGCAGTATACCCCACAAGCAGTTGTATCAGCTCAAATAGGCCATGAGTTGCAGTAGAGAGGTGAAGAAGAGACAGGGAGAGAAACATGGGAAGCTCTTTAACTGAATTTACTACTACTGAAAATGAAACATAAAACTATACTCTTCGTAGAAACTTGTGATTACAGTCTTGATTCATGCCGAGTCTGTAACAGTCATTGACAAAACAGAAATCACTGTACAGTTTTCCCAAGAAAATTACTTATCCAATTAAAAAAACCCCAAAGTTAATGATTTTTGTGTTGAGGACAAATTGTTAAAAATTGATTAAATGCTGGTGTCTTATATGTATTACCAAAAGACAGCCCAAAGTAACTATTGTTTAATAGTATCTGTTTTTGAAAAGCGCAAAGTTATGAAGGGTTATTAATAACAACTTTCATAAATACGTGTGACTTTCTAGATCAGTAATTCAATAAGCACAGGAAAGTGCAAATCAATGGGTCGATGTTTTAATGTTGACCTTTTTATGTTTCTTGAAGCGTTGCTATGTGTTTATTCAGTCTTTATAAATTTGAATGGAAGAATGGACCCAAAAGTGCTGATAAATGCTTTAGATCTAAATACGTCAGAGACTCCTGCAGTCAGAGTTTAAGGCTATAATGAATAATGCATCACCTAATCTGACCTTTCCTATTTCACAGACCATTACACTTCTCCAAAACTGACTCCAGTATGGGCTCCTTGTTGAGTCCAATAACTTGGGATTGACTGAAGCAAGACTGAGGTGTAACTTATGATGGTTCACACATAGCCATCATTGCTGGGTGCAGTAATCTCCTCAGTCAGCTCTTTTACAACTCTTGCTAGTATTAAAATGTTTTCTCTTTAGAAGTTGTTCCTTAGTGCCCCTTTTAAAATTAACGGACAGTATTGCTTATGTAAGAATGGAAATGGAAAATAAAGCATTTACTAAACTGATATCTAATGATACCTAATTACTTGAAATGCTAAAGCCCCTTGTCTGTAACTTAGCGAAACAACTTGTAAAAGGGCTCAGAAACTTTACAAGGGTGGGCCCAGTACTGTCAGTGAAAGATAATTCAGCTGATAATATTGATAGGTGGATTCAGACAAGACCATATCCAAACATGACAGTGGGGCCAGTTTGTATGTCAGTGTATGTAAATGTATGCTAATTTAAACAGATTATTTGGCAGGCCAGAGGAATCCCTATTAGTATCCCAAAAGACTACAAATTAGAAAAAATTTATAAAAAGCCTGATTAGCTTTTCTATGCCTGCTATAGCGGTCTGCTCATTTATCAAAATTTCTGTAAGAAGTCTCTCCCATCTCCCTCACCAAATTCGTGGGATGCCAGGTGGCAAACATGGAAAAATTGCCCTCTTTCTGAGTCTGTGCCCCCAAGTGGACCAGCTAGGCAGTTGTATGAAACTTTGGCAAACAGGGCTTATTCTGTCAGACAGAAGCTGTTTACACTAAGATTGTTTTCTTACAAAGCTTTTTACACTGTACAGTTTGCTTCACTTTATTTGAAAAGGTTCATTTGATTATTCAGGTGAGCAAAGGAAGGGCATTTTGATTTCTGAGGACCATCTGCTGAGAGCTGTACAGTTTCCATAGGATGAATATATTGCTGTTTGTACTGCACGGTGGTAGCTGCCTGGACACTGGGGTCCATGGCTGTCCAACTCTAGCAGGCTGCAGCCCCTGCATGGCATGACAAACTTTGTTCCAGGTGGAAGAAATATCTCCATTTGAGGGACTCTGACTAACAAAGGGGTAGTTTTCTTATCTAGCATGTTGTTGGATTTTTTTCTGAATGTTATTGCATCAGTCAGTGTGTAAGCAATTGCCCAGAGGTGCTATATTCTCTCCAGGCATGGTTGTAAATACCATGTAGAATTCAGGTACAGTCATGTATCTGTATTTACATCTGCATCTATGTCTATATTATCTGTAAAATCAGTTCTGTGCTTTTTCTAAGTGCGACTTGGAAAGGAAAACATAAAACTGAAATTTGTGTAGCTGTTTCTTCCAGATATATTTGATGGACTGTATATGCTGATTTCTAATTTATAACTTTAATATAAATATCATCTTATACTGTGGTGTAAAATATTTTTATTTCCATATGTTCTCTTACTCTGTTTTAATATGGCAAATAAGCAGTGTTCCATACTCATAATTATAGGATTTTCTGGATTTTTTGTGAGCCAGTTGAATGACATAAATATCTATTGTCATATGGTACATAAATACCCAATTCCATAATTATCTAAGCATATGTCATGCATATTGACATTCAGTAAGTACTAATAAAATCAACTGAGTTGGTATTTATTTAGTATATTCTATTGAATAACTATAACTGGTGCTATTAAGCTAGAGAATGTATTGTGAAACAGTCCATTGGGATATTTTTATTTATTTTACTATGTTACATTTTACAGTGTTTATTGCCTTTCAGATAAGGGGCTCTGCTGTCTTTGGTGTCATTTTTCTGTTCTGTGTCATGATATTGCCATACTATTAGAATAACAGTGTATTAACATTTGCTGTAAGAGTGCAGTTTAGTCTTTCAGAGTGAAATTCATTCCTGGGCATAGTGCCAGGATGAGGCCTGTGAATCTCCCAAGTCCTACTTCAGCTCTCAAATCAGTGTAAAAGCATATAAAAATTGTCGTGTTTTCCTCGCTCATTTGGCCTGGTGAACAAAACTGCTTTTGTATATACTTTGATGAGATTTGTGCTCTGAAGTGAAGAGAGCTAGTCCAGAGATGTAAGAGCCTAAAATATGTTTAGGAGTTACTGTAAGTCAGTCTATAGGAAAGATAGACCTTTGCAGCTATGCAAAATATGGGCAGCAGAAAAGTAGTCCCATACAGCACCCTTTGGATTCCTTCTCCATGAAGGGAAATAAACTAACTCCATAGAGAAGTGACATTTTTTCCTCAGAAATCATTGGAGGCAGTTATCCATGGCAGGCATGCCATGATTATGAATTAACCAGCCACCCCTGCAATACATGCCACTGAGGCCGAAGCTCTTGAGTTAAAATTAACATCTTGCCAATGAACAAAGGCCTCCTTGCTAGGTTGAAAACAAAGTAGGAAAAGCCATTAAAAAAAATCGGTGTAAGAGTGTGGGAACTGAACTTTTGGGCACAGATGCTTGCTTCTGCAGGAGAGCTAATGAATGATATACTGACTTGAGAGATTGGAAATCTAACATCAACTGGTGAGCCAGCAAAACCCTGTTGGGCTTAAGATGAGCTGTTCTCTGTCCAAACTGCTCAGCCTGAAGAATGAATTTTGTAAAAATTTCCTTTCTTACCTGACGGAATGGGAAACTGTTAATTAGTGTCTGTAAATTGCCTTGCAGTCCTGAGAAGGTAGCTGCTACAGAAATGTCAGGTGGTGTGTGCTCTTTCTCCAGGAATAAGCTACTGTTAGAGTTGTAGTAATGAGTTAAAGCAGTTGTCCTGTGTACTTCACTCCAGAAGACACTTGTGACTTAAAGTGCTACACTGACAGTGGCGGTCCTGAGTAACCATTAATCTGTAACGTCCTTCAAGGTGACAGTAAGCCCAGTTCACCCAGATGAGGGAAACCTAAATAAATGGCCTGTCTGCGTGGTGTGACACAGACTTGGAGCTTAACTCAAAAGGCATAAGCACCTTTGACAGGATGCACACTCAATTACTGGGATGCCTGTTTTCCTGGAGATGGAAGTGTTGCTGACCACCTTGAGGGTGTGATCCAGAAAGGAGAAATGGATGTCTAAACCTGCTCTGGACAAAGATGATTCTAATTTAATTTCTCACCACTGCAGATATGAAACAAAATATTTCCTTAAAATAAATAAATAAAAGGGAAGAAAGTTATCTTGAATCTATTTTAACTTACTTCTGTAGAGCAACCCATGATATACAATCAATACTGCTTGTAGGCAGTTTTATGGGCACACTAGAGCTAAGTTTTACATAACTGGGAAAATAAATTTAGGCCTTCTCCAGATGAAGCTTGCTGTGCTATAAATCTGTGCAGTTAGAGTTCTGTCTGAACAGCCGTTCATTAAAATTCACACTGCAAGATAAGAGGGGTTGGGGCAGGTTTAGGTGAAGATCAAGAAGATTAGAACAAACAAAAGAAGAGAAAATGCAAAGAAAAATAATCTGGAGTGGTTTGTACTTGTGGCTGATACTGTGTGAGGGAAACTAAAGGAATGACTTCAGGAAGCTTAAGAAAATCAATAGAGTAACACAATTCATTAATCGAATATGGTACATTTCTTTCCGATTACTTTAAAACAACAACTGTGCCATATAGGTATTTTCCTCCCCAAATATTTTTCATGTGGTCACATTTCAAACTATCTTAATGTATAACTTTACATAAAGCATATATAGCAGTTGATATCTATTTGCAAAAAAATCCATTTTCCTTATTCTCACAGAAATTCAGAGCAGTGAGACTCAAAGTCAACAGCTCCTTGGAGCAGAGGAGTTCTTGTCTATGTACACCAGATCATGTTGCCTTAGATTGGGAAAGAATGGCTGCAGATTGACTGCACCTACTTAAGCAGCCCAGTTTGGACTCAGGCCTATGCATCTGCAGAAGGGAGCAGCATCCATTGGTTGCCAACACGCAAGTACTCCATTCCTTCTGGCTGCAGATAGTTGCCCAGTATCCTGTTCTTGGATTCTTGTCTCTCTCTCCCCTCCACCTCCTGATGTACTGGCTGGGATAGTAGCACTCACTAGAAACCTAAAATAAGATATTCCCTCCACGGGGACCAGACAGGAGTAGAGAATACAGGGCAAGTACTCTTTACAGAAGTCTGAAGTTAGTGGCTTTTTTGATGATTCAGTGTCTTGTATTAACTAAATGTTTTCATCTTAAAGGGCTCCAAGCCATTTATGTTAAAAAAAAAAAAAAGATCGGTGAACCNTGTTAAAAAAAAAAAAAAGGTCGTGGAATCAAATGTAGTATAGAGTAAAATATCCAGCAATCACTTTAATCAATTTATAAGTGCCACTGTAAGTGCAGTTTTAGTATTGTGAGTTCTTTTGAACAACTAACAAAAATAATCCTAAATGATACAAAGCATATAAACCTACAGATAACTGTACCTGTCAATAGGACCTTTGAGTATAACAATGTTTGAAGGTACTTGACCTGTCTATAAATAAGCAGTTGCAGCAATGTGGAGGGCCTCATGAGCTTATTTGGACTCTTTCAATGGAGAGCTGTAAGTGCGTGTACCCCAGCATGTTCTGACTACCAGAGCCAGAAGAGTCTTTGACTTACCTTTAGGAGCACCATATTAGGAACATAATTTCTGCTGCGAGATGAATAGGGCTTAAAATACTGAGCTGGTGTAAAGCTCAGAGAAACTGTTGGTGAGAAAGATTTCATTAGCTTCAGAAAGATGCAACTGGCTGTGGAGAGTTGGTGCTGGCTTCAGTGTAGGTTGAGGAGGTATTGACTGTGTTTTCTGCTGGGAGCAAATGTTGGTAATACCTGCTCAGGGTGTGGAGCCCACAGCATGAAGCACTGCGCTATGTCACTGCAGGCTGAATAAAATGAGTATTTCTGACCCAGTGGATTCCTACTGTTCATGTTCACTGTAAGAGCTGTGTAAATATGAATTCAAGCTTCTTTATAAGAAGCACAGTAAAATGGATTGTGTTTTGAGATGCCAGGTCTGACCTGTTAGCTGTCATTTTCATGTGTCTTCATATACTTTTCTGTGCTGCTATATCAGTTGCACAGTTTTCAGGGAAAATGAGACTTCTGTATGGTGGACTCAAAGGCGGGGGCAGAATGCAGCTGATCTAAGTATTATCTGCATTTATAGTGGGTTGTGTTTAAAACTGCCATTTTTGAAACAAAATCCTGAAGAAGCTTTGTTTCACTTGGACTGCTGAAAAGTTTCTGCAATGTAATTATTTTGATTGAGTGTTCTGAAGCAGTAGATACAGGAAGACTCCACAGGCTCTGCTGCTGATGCTCATCTGGCAAGCTGCGTATGAGTCTAGCAGAAATTTCTGATTCTAAAGAAAATGTGAACTTTCTTCCCTCCCTCCATTTCAGAGATAGAGACAAATATCCATAGTCTTGAGGAGGGTGAACACTTTTATGAGAAGCTTGTGCAACTGCTGTTGATATAAAATCAATAAACATGATTTGTATTTTAAGAGTGAGGATTTCCTCCATGTGGTGGTTTCAGAGGAAATACAAAGTTTTGATGTCTGGGGCCAATCTCTACATTTATGAATAATCCCTGATGACTTGAATGAGAGCTGCAGAAAGGATGTGTCCCTCGCGTTCATCACCCTTGCAGCTTGTCTGACACAATGTGTGCTACTTTACATGAGAGGCTTCTGAGGAAAAAGAAAGAGATGTGGAAGGCTAGAAGTTGTATTGAAAAGCTTACTAAATGCACTGATTGACAACAACTGAAAGCCTATGCAGGTTCCCAGATTATATGAGTGCTAATTAATCATAATACCAGAATAATCAGGTTGATGATCTGTTTGCAGTTTGGAGAAAACCCCTGCACATCTCAGTTTTGTGAATTGCATCAGTGTAGTGTGTCTGTTTTCTAGAGCCCAGCAAAAGCCATACTGCACAAAACATTCATTTTTATATAGTCTTCACTTTATATGGGTCCTTGGTTTCCCAGTAACTGAATGTAGAAACCCTAGTAATAATGATCTGTGCATAACCTAAATGGTCTGTTTTCTGTGGGAGAAATAACCTTATTATTTTGTAATTCTAGGATTAGTTTGTAGTTAATTTATTTGCTTGCATATTGACATGCATGTATATGGTCACATGTGGGAGAATTACTGTGGAAAGCTCAGCTTAGAAAATGGGTTTTGCTTTTTGTTTTGGCTCTAAGATGGTCTCTGTTCTTGGTGGGAAAGTGAGTTTCAGGACTTGGCTTTATGATCTGTGGACATTAGTCTTTGCATGCTTGAGTCCTTTTGAGTGTGAGCTTCTGGTGGGATGCAGCTGTTACAGAGTATCATGGAGCAGGAGTCTCCTCAGAATTAGTGCAGTGGGAAGCTTGTCAGCACAACAGGTTGAGATGCAGCTCTGTCCCAAACCTCTGCAGCTGCAGCCCTCATCGGTCTCTTGTGGAAAAGATGTCCAAATGCTCAGCATTGGTTCCTGAATGCCAGGGTTGTAGGGTAAGATTCACAGCAGGGAATGCTTCGGTGATTTATAGGAAGATACATGCCCATCCAAATGATTTCCAAAAACATTTTGACTAGCATAAACATCAGTAGAAATCAAGACTGTTCCCTAGCAATTCTTGAACTGGAAAAGGATACAATTTACTGGATGAATAATTTGCAGTGAATGGTTTATTCCTCGCTGCTCTAGGGTTTTCTAAGCAATTGTTTATTATGACAAATTATCAGGTAACAGATTTATTCAGGCTGTGGTTTGAAACGAAGATCCTGTCTTCCTTTGCTGTGAATCTAGCCTGCTAAGCTGAGTGACAGCTAGTGCCCCAAGCTTGTCTGAAAATGAATATTCTTACATATAAGCAATCTGCGATTAAAACATTGTATCACTCTGTCTCATTCAACTATTCTCTTTTAATTTTTCAAATTGAATAGCATCTTTTGCTAGCAGTGACTACAGTGCCAAGTAGGCTCCACAGAGTCACTCTGCCAGTGGTCTGCTTAGCACACTGTGACAGATAGAGTAGGTTGAGCAAGCTATGCACATAATAATAGCCTTGGTAGTTACTCACTGGAAAAAAAAATAGCCAGAAGGGACTATAAAAGATTATTACTGCTCAGGAAGCTTTCTCTGGGGAGGTTTGTTCTACCTGTTTTGTCATGGGGAATGGTTAGCCCGTTCCAGGGGGAAAGCTGTAGGCTTTGCAGTGTACATCGTTCATGTTCCTTAGGCTCCCTCAGGAGAGGCATGCCTGATGGATTGGCAGACTTGTGTTCCTGTGCTAGATTTGTGGTTGTGTGCATCCCTCTCTGCTGGCAGCACAGCTCTCTGAAATTTAAGAATTCTGTTTTGGGTGCAGGAATGATGTGGTCCTTTTATATGTTTATCCCTTGAAGCAGGAGGTCACTAAGATATTAAAATAGGCTCTACGATTAATTCTCATGTTTAAGGAGAGATGGGTTTTTTTTTCCCTATAGTATCAGTACCTCATCATAACCAACAGACTATGCTTCAACTATAAGAATAAAACTTTACCTGCTGATATGTATGTAAGTTGCTGCTATATTATGAAGATTTTCTGCTTGTGGTCCTGAATTATGAAGGCAAAGCTTGTAACACAAATTTGCTTATATTGAGGCATGGTGTTTTCAGCCTTTCGGGAATATGAGTTTGGAATTTCCAATTTGGAAAAGACAGGTAATCAACACTGATTCATAGAAAAATGGATACTCCTTAGTGGGAAGCAATGCTACTTACTTGATAATGTCTCACCAGGTTTTGTTGTATTGATGCTGTGCAAGCTGTTATTTCATGTTTAAAGGTACTGGAATCCAACCCATTGTTACTAATTTAGAAAGGCAGGATTTATCTAGGTATGACTTCTATGCTTTAGCACAGTAGCTTCATGAGTAAGACAAATCATCCTTCAAAGGTGCATTTCCTACCCCTCTTACCCACCTGTCTTTAGCACCCTGTAGTAGTGTGTCTTTCTTTCTTTCCTTTGACTAATAGGAGTCTGTTACCCTTTAAATGGCTAACTAAATGGCATTGAAATCAGGTAAGATTAATCTTACTGTAAGAATTTTTATCAGCTTGTATTAATGTATGCATGCTAATTACACAGCATGAAATTCTTATAAATATGGTAGTAACCATTTTTTCAGATGAAGTGATCCTCATGTCATGACTGTTAGTCTAGTTTATGAAGATACAGTAGAAAGAAGTTTAATTTCTCAATCTAATGACTAATGTTTTTAATAATGCTGTGTTTGTGAAAAAGGTCTATTTTGTTGAAGTTACTCTATGTGTGAAAGGTTAGGGTTTGTTTGAGGGCTTTTCATAAAAATCTGAACATACTTCGTTTTCATAAAACATTCCTATATGACATAAAATACCTTTTTTAATGAGTAGTCATATACACTTTCACATGTCACAAAGGAGGTTTCATTGTCAATACAGGAAAGCTGGTTACAGGAGTGAAGTGGTTTAATTTGTCTGTTTAGCTGAACTCGGTGTCTCCAAATCCTGTGTAACTGATTGTAAGAGATAACAGCTGTCATTTCAGCTAGGCAGGAGGTGGGAAACGGAAGCAAGAGAGTAACTTTTCTCTGGTCATGTTGTAATGTAGTTTGTTGTTTTTTTCCCCATTTATCAGTTCTTGGAAGCGTAATTAGTAGTTTTCTGTTTTGCAACCAGTATGAAAATAAGGAATTTCATTGTTCAGCTTCACATGGGCTTATATTGTAAAGCAGACTTGTAAATGTATATAGACATATATATTTGTAATAATGTAAACATTCATGAGACTTAAGGTGGTCTTGGCTAATATGCTGGAAGAATCATCAAAGCAAAATAGATCTGGCAAAATGTCAGTGCATTTAATTTTTTTTCTTGTTCTTAAATAGGAACAATTTTGTAAATGCTCTTGCTTTTCTATGAGCCCAATTTCAAAGGGTATAAAGAGGAGAATCTCAGATTTTGTGAAGAATGCAGCTTTCATGCAATTTTTCAGATACCTATCTTTTTGCCTTATGTGATAGCCTGGCTTAATAAAAAGTCTCATAGTAGTTCTTAATGTTAGTTTCTTTCTATTTATGCCAAAACAGATAAATAACATATATAACAATATCCTTTTTCTCAATAAAATATGCCGCCTCCAAAATTTCTAATGAGATAGTGTAGCAAGCCACATGGCTTTCAAAAATATTTGCTTCTTAAAGGCATCAGTTTTGACCATAAGTAACAATATTACTGCTAGCAAACCCCAAACCTCTTTGCAAGAGGTTGGCCTCAGTGTTGTGGCTGTTTTGTAGCAAGGGCAAGCAATATGGTGGCTACCAGGTGCCACACTGATCATTTAGACTTTGAAACTTTTCCTTTGTATTTTCTAGCAGATTACTGTTATCCCAGAGAAGAGCTTTGTCAGCAGATAAATGTTCTTCTATTATGAGCAAGAAGACAGGCAGATTAAGGAAAGCAACTTGACTTCTAACGTTGCTCCTCACTGCCACAGAACAGTGCAAGTATGGGATGCACTCACATGCTTGGGCTGGAGAGGCATGGGCAGCAGCCCACTTTCAGACTCTTTCCTGTAAAGCCCAGATCAGGGAGTGAGCATAAACAAGGGAAGTAAAATGCTGGAAGGAAAGAGAGTAGGAAAAAAAGAGATTGAGAGAGACAGGAGCCAGCAGCGTGAGATAAAAATTGGACAAGGCAAACAATCGTAAAGCTGGGACTGGTGTGAGGCTTCGAAGTTGCAAATTTGCGCCAATGGTGAATAAGAAGGGGTCCACCAAGCAAAGCAGAGAACAGGGATCATGCACCTGAGAAGCTATTGGTCTTTGTCAGAAATAACAACCTTTTCTCAGATTTTTACCACTTTCAATTGACCCATAGCCAGGACTGCAATTAAGCTTCAATATATTTTATAAAAAATAGTACTTGGTTTACTTTCACATAAGTGAAGAGATACAATTGCACAATGGTGATTACAATGGTAGAAATACATACTGTCAATAAAATGTTTGCAAGAGATTTAAAAACATACTGTACAGCACCACATCTGAAATTGGGTGATTGCAAAATGAATCATACTCCATGTCCAAGTAAATTAAATTCCTAAATCTTTCTTTTGGAATAAATAAAAAAGATTACAATGTGCAATGTGTCTGACACTACCAAAATATTTCCTGAAGTTGAGCAATAGATTAAAACCAAAAATGAGGTAAAAAAAGACATTCATGCATTTAAGCCACCATTAGTCTCTGACTCTAAAATAAGGCAGATCTTTTAAAAACTGTCTTTAGCCACTTAAATCCTCCTTAGTGCTTTTCAAGACAAGGTCTTGACAGACCTTGTAGAATCATGAGTTAAGATGCTTTTATTTCCAACAGGTCATTTTTGACAGGCTTAGACATATTTGAAATGCGTTATATGGTAGAAAATGTTTATTTTCCTGTAATGAAAAAAGAAATGTAAATTAAAAGGAACCGAGAGAGATGAATGCTTTCAGAGTTTATCACAAATGACACTGCTTTGAGGGAGGGATGTGAGGGAAAGGGAAGGGATGGAAAATTATGTGTCATCTTCAGTTTTAATGACGTGGAAAAGGGTGACATTAAACAGGACTTGATGTCCATTATTCCAGGCATAGAGAGCTCTATCTCTTGCATTGTAGTCAAGCATGGATATATGAAAATACTGATTATGGAAAGGAATGTCTGTATACTCGTAAGTGGAAGTTTTCGTGGAATAAGAATAGTAGACCTTGGCTCCTGTTAAGTGAGAGTTAGTAACATACAAGGTGCCACAGATCATGAAGGATTCTCCAGCACTTCTCTTTGGGTAGCCTGTGCTCCAGCTCTTCAGCACCTCCAGTGTATCCTGGTTTAGCTGGCTGATGACAATGTTGCCTGCATTCTGGTTGGTGGCATACACAGCCCATAGCCCAATTTCATCTGCCATCAGGTCAATATCAGAAAAGCCACCCCAGGTGTAAGGGTAGACATTGTGAAAGCCAGCATACTCAAGACTACGCTGTGCAAGCACCCGCCCAGTGTCAAAGCTGTATTTGATGATAATGTTGCTCTGATACTTGTTGAAATAGAGGGAGCCGTTGTAGACAACATGGTTGGTTCCTGCCCATTTGAATGGAAGGTTGTATGTCCTTGATTCAGCCCCACTGACAAAGTCTGCAATTGATTTATATTCACGGACAATTTTATTGTTAGTGTAACTATCCATGTACCAGACCTGGAAAGAAAACAAAGATTGGGAGTAAACATCTGGAACACAATCTGTGGTACATGATCATGATATGGCATGATGGATACATTGCAGAAAAAGAAGGAGAAAAGGTTTTAAGTGTGCAGCAGGCTATCAAAGTACAATAGTGTCCCCATTCCTGTTACAAAAGCATGAGGAACTCTTGAATTTCTGAATCAAAACTTACCTATACAGGTGAACTCTCAAGAAGACTGTTACTAACTACAGTGTCTGCATTTTCAGAGAAATTTAATTTTGGTTTATTCAGTTATATGGGGCTTGTTTAAAGATATTCCTGGAGACTAATAATCAAAGAGAGAGATGGGAAATGGCATGTGAGCTAAGCTTGGATTTATGCTTAGGAATAAATTTGGTTGAATTTTCTTCAGCTGAACCTCTAATCAGTGAAAAATAGTGTATTAGTAGAGAAACTAAATACAATAGCCATGAAACCAGTAAAGTTTAAGAAGCATTTTTTTCCCTTAAGACAAAAGAAAACAAAATCAAATTATTTTTTTTTTAATGTTCTGTATGCCAACTTCCATTCCCCCATTTTTTCCTTCATGCATTTTGCCTTTTTTCCCTCTTAGTTTGTCAGAGGACAAATCAAATCCTGACTAACAAAAGAACAGAATAATTTCTGATGATATTTTTTGTGCCGATTTCAAAACTGGCATTAACAAAATATTTATATAAATGCCAGTTCAGGTCCCCATCTTCCTATTAGTTGAGATGCTGTGAGGGGTAGGGTTTGTTCTAATTTGCGTGCACTCGGGTAGTCTTTGTGTTGCTTTAAGAGGGTGGCAGCGGGGGAATGTAGAGGCTGTCTGGGGAGGGGGTTGCAGGGCTTCAGGGTGTGCAGGGAGTGGGGCCACAGTGGGGAGCAGGTGCTGGTGGAGCCGAGGGCCCATAGCGATGGTTCTGGAGCTGCCACTGGCGCTCTGAGGTGGCAGAAGAAAATTCCTCAGGACAAGATGAGGCTGAGCAGAGTTTGCTGCTCTCGCAAAGGTAATTGAGATTCCTGGGGTCAGTAGTAAACCTGCTTGGACACAGCGGGCAGGGGTGAGTTGCACGTAAATCTTTAGTTATTACCATTTGTATGTTGCCTTTTCTATTGCCTTTGGTTTTTTCTGTATTCAAAAAATTAATCTTGTGGGTCTCATACAAATGAAACCTAGTGTTTTGATGTCAAAAGCCCTTTGATGGAGAGAGCACCTCCTCAAAGCTGCGGCCAATTTGAGATCCTATTGCAGATTCAAACAATAATGTAACCTGGATCTGAGGCAGTAAATGGTCTGAATACAGCTTATATGGGGCCTAGTCCTGCAAATTTTGACTGTGCTGCATTATGGATTATGCTGTTGGGTAACAGTG
The DNA here is from genome assembly GCA_013401275.1 of Pandion haliaetus. Taxonomy (NCBI): domain Eukaryota; kingdom Metazoa; phylum Chordata; class Aves; order Accipitriformes; family Pandionidae; genus Pandion; species Pandion haliaetus. The sequence goes on along the minus strand of VYZV01026631.1, from coordinate 10,419 downwards.
TTGATGTTTGTGTTTTATTACTTGGGTTCGTAAAGACCCCAGCTCAAGTAAATATGGTGTGAAGAAAAAAAAAAAATGTTTAGTCAGTTCAGACAGGTGTATGTCTGAAACAATTGAAGGAAATGGCCCAAAGGTGCTTAGCTGACTTTTTTCTTTGGATATTTTGCACAAACAGTGTTGCTTTATCTCTGAAGATGTTTAACAGTGAAAATGATGAAAGTAGAAGAAACATGCTTGTGAGTGTAACCTCCTAAGGGGATCTTCCTAAAGATTAAAATAAAGTAAGTAAAACTCCAGAAGGACACAAAGATATTCAGTGCCTTAACATACTCGGTTATTTTTCTCCGATGCTAATGGATCTGTCATCCAGGCTCCAAATCGGGTTCCGGATATCTTGACCGTAATGGGGCCTGTAATTTTCATCAATTTGCCACATGCTGAAATTAGAAAAACAAATGCATTAATGCAAATAATTACACAACTCTCCTTGACATCAGTCAGAGCACAAGACCAATTGCTCTAAACTAAATAGTGACTCCAGGGGATTCAGGCTTATGTTGAAGATGGATTGTCATCTTCACCATACAAACTTTTACATATTGAGCAGTAATATAGATATGTAAAAATATACAAATAAAAATTTTTGTTTTTATCTATTTTAATGCACAGTTACACTTTCTGGGCATAAAGAAAAATATAACCTAGTAAAATATCTTCTGAGCTGAAGTGAATAACATTTAANTCAGTGCAAGGCTAGGATTGATCTATGTTTCAGTTTTCCATTGACCAGGGTAACAAGGAGGTTAAGGGCAGACAGGAAGAAATGAGCTTGTACGCAAAACATATAGCTGTGAACAAATGCCTGTGTCTGACTGCCTGGTGGTTACACACACGTAGCTGTTCCAGTACTAGGGGCCTGTCTGAAGTTAAGAAAGTGAATATGAGAATTATTCAGCAACCTTGGCTGTATTGGTTGGCTTCTAATCCATTAGGCTGTCTCCTATTAGACTGTCTGGGAGGAAAAAATGAGAGTCGATATGATCTTGGATGCTGACCTTCCTAACAATCCAAAAATCTATATTTTAGGGGACATTAATAACATACCTATTAGCAACAAGCCCCTGGTGGAATTCATGTTTACCAAGAGGCTTAATATGACACAGTGGTATGTAGGTGATTAGGTGAAATAGCATGTTTTTGAAAAAAAGTTATTCCATAGGAATGTAAAAAGAAGTGTCAGGTTTTTTGTTTTAAAAATAAGTGCTTCTCCGTGATACATGGTTGTGCTAGATTGTAGAACCCTATCTATCTAGGAAATGTGGAAAACAAACTGTATCTGGTGTTGAGAGTGAATTTATTCAGTCCAAAAGAGAAGGTCACATCAAGCCTGGATTTTCTACTTTATGTAACTGGCAAGGAATGTATTGTGCAAGCCTGTTTCAGTCAATTAGAAGCGGGTTAATACTGTGGTGACAACTTGGGCTGCTCATGGGGACTTCGTTCACAGCCAGGGAAGTGGGGTGTAATGGAAATGAAGATAACTGAATACGTGCTGAGACCTCAGTGAGCAAGGTAGGCTGTGTCTATTTTCTGGGTCAATTCAAAGGCATTATTATTTACATATCTCAATCTATGTATCTTACAATCTTTTGAAGATATTTTGGAATTTCCCATTTTAAAGAATCTTACAGGTTTTCTACAGTTGGTTATCATAGTACATAATTTTTTATTCTGGAATTTTTTGTAGATAGGCTGCTAGTATTGTGTACTGACTGCTGTTTTTCTACAGCAATGAACTGCTACTAGCTTGGAAAGTAGAGGACTATATCCTACCAAGGTAAAGGCTTTTATTTTTAGGTGGTATGTTAGTAAATAGTCTCAGAAATGGGCATGAGGTAAACTCAAACCTTCAGAGAGATTTAATTTGGAGTTTGGAATATTTAATTTGGAATAAAATTATCAGAAAACTAATATGAGTAGAAAGAAATCAGGAAAAAATTAACTACTCCTGAATTTCTAATTTTTAAGATAATGAAAATACAGTGATCGTGTGCGTTAAAGGGTATACTAATTGCTGCCTTTAAAACACAGTATTCAGATTAGTAGGAAAAATACTACTACTAAGCAAAGAATTTGGAATTCTGAAACACTGGCCTGGGTGATGCTGCACATTGGGCTAGGCATGGGAGCATGCACAGTGCGAGTTGAATTTGCAAAACTATCTGCTGGCACAGCGACTTCTGCTGAGGCCAGGCAGAGCAGCCACCCCACCAGGCACCGTGAGCAGCCAGCCCTCAGCGAGTGGAGTCGGAGTATGGGGGCAGCGAGCCAGGTCCCACGGCCGGGGCAGGCGTGTGTGAACTCCCAGGCTTTCTCATCAGTGTGTGTGTTAGTGGATTGTGGGGAGCGGCACTGGCACACATCAAGCTCGAGGCCCCGCTTCTCCAGCAGGAGAGGTGTAAAAGTAGGGGGTGTGCTTGTAGGCCATGCTGGCTGTTGTGAGGGGTGTGCGCACGTAACTCCACGGGTGCCCGTGCACGCGGTGCGCCGCGTGTGACTGGAGCTTTTTGAGACTAGCTAGAGAAAGGAGTTCTGAAATTTGTAGGTTTATTAATGTTTCTTAAGTGCCTAGTACTGTGGTTCATCTGTTGTATTACTTGTATCGATCCTGAATGTATAGTTCACCGATTGCCAGTTAATTACATGTCAGTAATTAATAAACCTTGTCAGTCTTGATTTGGTTTAAACTATATGAACGGAGCCGCTTTCCCCTGTGACAGGAGTCAGATACTGTTAGAGAACGATCTTTCAAAATGTACTGAGATACTGTTCAATGTGAAAAAAAGAGATGACATTGTACTTCAGCCACTAAATGATCAGCAGTTTGAGTCAGGGTATATTTATGTGATTAAATTTTTATTCCCAGGTAGCATGTAGTGATCAAGAAAGAAAGACTGTTAGGAGAGTTGCTATATAGCTGAGGTGCAGCTGACTGAAAAAGTGACAAATCTCTTTTCAGCATAACAAAACAGAGCATCTTGTAAGAGGCATGAGGATTTTTTTCTTCTCCTTCCCTACAGTATGCCCCATTTTTTCTTTTCCTTGTTCACTAAACAGTAACCAATAAATCTACCTATTTGTGATATAACTTGATGGAACTGGTATTTAAAACTAAGGAGTAATATTACAAGTATTTTTTCCACATATGGTAAGCCATTCCCATTGTAGTGATAATTCATATCCCATCAGCAGGTTTCTGCTGTAAAACTCAACAGTACCTGAGGTCTGTTGGCCTACTTGCTGACAGCATGGGCAGTAAGAAGGAAGCAGCAAAGCTGTCCGTGCCCACTGAAATTCAGTTCACACTTTATTCTGTCAAACCTTCAGACAAGTCCTCTAATGCAGTGTTTCCAATATTTGATTGGAAGTTAAGAGAATCAAGTGAATGCAATTAAGAAAACCGTAAAACTAATTTTTCATTCTTCAAGAGAAAGGTGTCATTGTTTTCTCCAGTTCTGTCTTTTGGAGCCCTACCTTCAAATATGCCTACCCATTCATTACAGCAGACATACAAGAGTGGCAGAATTGGGATCATTTATGTTTTGTTCATTATAAAGTAGCAAGTATGCTGTCTGTGCTGAAGTATTATTGACTTACTAATACAATTAAATAATTTACTCCAGATGAATATCACAGCATTTTGATGACGTGTTACTACAATATGCAGTTTATCAATCTGTTTAACACTGAAATAATTAGCATTACTGACTTTATAAAGATAATTCCTTTATAGATTGCCCAAGCCTGATCTTGCATTTGATACTGAAGTTAAATGAATCACAAGTCTTTCAAGAGTAAAGCTCAATATAATGTTTAACAGTTCACTGATAAAGCAAGGTGAGTTTTCTGTGTGGTTGTAAGCACTTCCAACTCTGAATTCAGTGTCAGAAATTTTCTTCACTCCTCCACCAGAATTGGAAACAGCTTCTTCTTTTCCACTTAAGTGTAAAATGCGTTGATCTAATCCCAGCTTATTATTCTTAGCTGCAGAATGAACCTTATAATTGTTTGTGTGGCTATATTAAAATTGATCTGGCATGCTGATGTTTCTTGCTAGGGAATGGTGATACTAATATACAGAAAGTCAGGATCATTTACTTAACACTTCCGTGGCATGGCAGGTTTGGGAGTCTGAAATTAAAAAACCTCCATTACTTTCCAGTTGAAACTTTTCTTTAACTCATTTTGCATGTAGGGAAATAGAATATAGACAAATGTCATGTGAAATGGGAAACACTTCTGGGCTATGAATCTTCCATAGCAGTCAGGTGGCTGAGAATTAAAACTGGCCTATGCTTTTTTTTTTTTTAATGTGGCCAAAAACCGGTTTTTTTACTGGCTGAAAAGTTTTGGTTTATAGCAAACCTCTGCTCTTTAATCCTGTGACAGCAGAAGGACCAGATGCTAGTGAGAAGGTAGGTCAAATACATCTCCGTACTATCAAATGTCAGGAATTTCAGCAACACTAAGAAAAAAGAAAAAAAAATGCTATTTCCAGGCATTTTTTCCACCACTAAGAGGTTCACATGGGGTTACACAGAAGACGACTGGGATTTTTAGAAGCACTCAGTCTCTTTCCCTCGTCTTTGAAAGAACCAGCTGCCTACATTAGAAAATCCCAACCATAACTGATTGTAGTAATTGGAAAATCAAACCTCTGAGTGTTTATCCATCCTAAATTGAACTGTACAAGGAACATCATATCATGCACGATCTGGGTGTTTACGGCTTGATTCATCTCTTGTAACAGTTTTGTACTGTGGGCTCCAGCAAGTCTGTTTGTGATTTCCTGTATTTATTTGTATTAAGGAAGAAGTTGAGCATGAAGTGACCATTACAGAAGAAAGCAGATGCACTACTCCTGTGGGCTGGGAAAGTCTATGGGGCAGAACGCATCTGAAAAGCTGCTCCAAAGTGAGCAAATACCAGGAGAAGGTTGTGATAGAGCAATTGAACAAAAGCTGTTTTGAAGATAGCTAGGAACAGGTAGTTGATAGTCCCAGTCTCTGTGATGCAAATGAATATTGGTAGCTGCTATATACCCCAAGTGAGTGTGTGATTTATAGAAGGACTTGCAAGGGAAATAAAATCAAAACATTCTCTTGAAGTGTTCATAAGCATCATTATTCTATTTATTATTGGTAATAAACAGGGGAAAATGAAATGAGTATTTTTTCCAGTGGTTGCACGAATTACTTCTAAGTGTTTTACTACTTGCACTTTTCTGCTTATGGTCAAATTTGTCGTAGCATTGTAACGTGAGGGAATGAAGAATTAGTTCTTACTTAATGGGTGTATGTCCGTTGTCCTGCATGCTACAAATCCAGGAAGCGCTATAGTCTAGTTATTAGAGCTTGCTGAGAGGAAGCCTCTGGATTCTTCTGCATGTGTGCAATGACTTGCCATGTAATCTTTGGGAAAGTCATTTATCCTCCTGGGCTGCTTGTTCCTTTGTCTACAAAATGAGGATAACAATATATATCTCTCTTGCATAGCTTTGTACTGAGTGATATTTGTAAAGTTCTTCAAATCCCAAAGGGAAGGATACTTTGGAAGTACAAGTACCACCGCAATCAATAAAGTAATCTCATGCCTGCACTAATGCCTCTTCTGCCACTGATGTAACAGCATTTCTTTGGATACATGGAATACTCTACTTTTGAATTTCTAGCAAAAAATGTTACTGTAAAATATTGTTTATATTCTACATTATAATCAGATGTAGCTACAAATGAATCCAACTTGTATCTACTTTAATTATGTCTTCATATTTCATAAGCAACATTTGACAGAGTATTGGCTTCTATGAATGCTACCCATATAATTTTTTTCCAATTTCATAAACACATTATGACAAGAATAGGAGGGCCCGAAGCATCCTGTGCAACCTGCATTCTCTTATAAATGCACATACCTTACACGACTGCTAGCAAAGGACCCATACGTGCCTAAATGTTTGTGAATTTGTGGTGTGTGCAATCATATGCACTCTATTCCTATGTGTTTAATTGGACGCACCCTTTTAGAGTTTTGTGGACAAATTTCTCAGCAGCTTCAGGCTGAATTTTCTCTAATTTCAAAGAGGAGGAGGAAGTTTCAGTCATCACAACTGCTGTGGTAATCATTAAACCTCAGTGAAAGTAAGACAACTGCTTACTGTATGTTAATGAGCATTGAAAGCATTGCCAGTGCAGATGGAAGATCCCTTTTAAGTGGCCAGGACAATATAAATAATGCATTATATTGTTGAAAAACACCTGCTAGGGAGAAGAATGGAAAACAGCTATTACACACGCTGGTTAGATAATTATATTGTGAAATGTAACAAAATCTGTGAACAGTCAAGCCAGATCCTGTGGCACATTGGGGCCAGTCTGCCTTCTGTGGCCATGGGCTTCTGGCCATCAGATTGGCATGGACAGTCACAGCTGGATCATCTCCAGCGTGGTGAATGTGGCTGGGGAGAAGGTGTAGGCGTGAAAGCTGTTTTTCCTTTATGCTTGCTGATCTGAAGACACAGTACCAGCTTTCAGGAGTTACTCACAGTAAGCCTAACTGAAGCTGGTTTTACTTTAAAAGCCACACAGGGGTTGGCCAGAAATATAGCCAGTCCATTAGTAGGCAAGCATAAAAATCATTTAACCATCTAAGACCAGGGAATAATGCCAATAAGGATGAATAAAGCTGTATTAGATCTTGAGAAGGCCAAACTCTTTTTAATAATGGATGTGCTCAATAATCTATTTCATACAAAAATTTTCTCTCTATTGTTAATATACATAATTTTAATAGTTTTTTTTTTTTTTTTTTTTACATTAGTACATCAAGAGAAATAGAATGTGTTGCAGGAAGTCAGGATAGACAGGAGGGGAAATGTGGATGAAAAATAGGGAAATAACCCCTGTGAATACACCTAGTCATTCTGATGTATAAAATGTATCTTACACTGCAGTCACTTCACTAGTCAATGTTACAAGAATATGCCGTAAAAGCAAAGAAAAACAAGATACTCATTAAAGACAAGCTGATGATCTTTTGGTGTCTAATAAACTTACAGGAACGCTTAATATCAGAAAATACTGTCTATATGAATTTTCTTGCTTCCTGTGGTATTGCAATGCAGCCATTTTCTCCTGACTGCCTCCTGTCAATGCAGTAATGTGCTATTGTGTGTGTGTACTGAGGGGAAAATAGGATCATAAGAAATTTCTGTTTGAAGAAGTCTTTCATGTATTTTAGCCCAACATCACTGTGTTATTTCTAGCATAAAATAAAGACATTGAAAATAAATAATTTAACAGGCTAACCTAACCTAGATTTTTCTCATTCCATTGCCTCACAAAAATAACGAGGCACTGCTTGTCGAGTTAGTAACATATTTCATGTTATGTGTAGCATTTAAAAGTAAACCTCCCACACCTGATAACTGAGATACTGATCATGGGACTGAACCTTGGAATTTCTAGTTTATTCATGTTCAGGGTTAACTTACAAAGTGTTTATTTCTCACAGAGGGGCTGGATTGTTAGCTGTAGCAATCCAGATTGCAATAGTGATCCGTTCAGGAGTCTCAGAATGCGTGGATAAGTTGGGGAGGGGGGGGACTGCATTGTGATTGTAAAACAGGTAGGTACTAATTATCCCTCTTCAGGTAATGGAAGTTAAGGCTGACACTTGGTAATGATACTTCAGGCTTTTAGTTTTGGTAGCTGATACTGGCCTGGTGTTGATTTTCATAGGTGCTCAACAATTGAATTTTTTTAACTAAAGCCAGCATGTAAACACCCAAGATGGAGGCTGCCTGATTTAAATCTAGTGCAGTGCTCACAATGGATTGTTGCTGTGCTTCCTACAAAAATCATGCTTTGTTCCCTTTAATTAGGCATAATGATTAATTATGTTGTATTGCAAATTGGAGAATGGCACATCTCCCTTAATGCTAGTGTTACAGGTCTAAAGACAGTACAGTCAGAGTGGCCTCTTGGGTGTCATAGCAAAATGACAGGGTTATGATACGGACATCTCAAAACTGATTCCAGTCTACTTCCCGCTAATATTTTTTTCACACTGACATCCCAAAGGTGACCCAAGTAGCCATGCCTGTCTGACCTTTTTCAAAAGAATATTTGTAGCTCTCCAACCACTTGTAAATCTCCTAGATTTTAAAGTTGCTGTCTGTTATAATTTTCCATGTTAATTCCTTCTGTATGCAGTAGGGCAGATCATTATATAATATACACTGGTGCAAATTTATAACTATATGACTGACCTTAGGTTGAGTTACTCTTGACTTTTATTAGGGTAGCACAGATCAGACTATAATGCAGTCTTCCATCAAACAAGAAAAAAGGAAACAAACTTTATCTTTCTATAGAGAGACAGCTAACAATATACAGCCAAGAGACCAAATTTGCCATGAAATTGTTAACTTACTGAGCTTTTTCATGCAGTCTCGAAGCCTGGTTTCTAAACTGAGTACGCGCTGGTGTAGTTCCTCATAGTCATAAGCACCAATTTCTTCCTGAATCCCAGTGAGGACAGCAGACAGATTCCTAATTTCCTCCTTGAACTGGGTGATTAATTTGGCATCAGTTTTGTATTGTTCCAGAACTGGGATCAGTGGCAGGAGCTCATCCATCTTTTCTTTCAACTCCTGTTAAAGGCAATCAAATGTGCATTAGAGCAGTTTAAAGGAGTTCAATCCCCTAATTTGCTTTAATGTAATATTTATGCCTGGTTATTAAAATTACTTGAAAATGATTACTGATTTTAGTTACAGATCTATTATTAGTGTATTGTGAAAGTCTGAGAAACCTCAGACTTAATGGTGTAATCAGTAGATAAAATGCATGAGAGAAGAGTTTTTCTACTGAAAGTACACAATTACCTTCCAGTGATCTGAACCAAACGTGCTGAAGGTCTGACTTTCCATCCAGAGGATATAAACCCCTGCTAAGTGTGTCTTTCTTGAGAGAAGGCGATTAGGCCTGAACACACAGTGACGTTCAAGGAGGTCATACCTGTGCTGTCATAGCTGGTGAGCTGTTAATTTCTATTTCACTCCTTAGAAATACTGAATTCATTTTTTTTCCTCAGTGGCTGTTGAACACTGGTTAGTTCTGTTCTGGCCACAGTGATATATACCTCTTTCTTCTGAAGTAAAAAAATCCATGGTTTTTAACTGTGCTTTGTATTGTTATCCTGCTACATCACTAGGTGCCTTTGAACTTCCTCAGTTGGTCTCTCTTCTGGATATCACAAATTGTTTTTTTGCCATGTGCAGTTGTTGTTGCATTGCCAATCCTATTCTTAAACATTGTTTAAATAAAATAAGGCTCCACTTTGGAATCTTGGATTGCCCCTTTCTCAGACTTTGCTGAATCTTGTATTTTCAGAATTTGTAACCTATATTGGCTGCTCATCTTTAATTTCTTAATTATTCTTTTAAATGCACTTATCGTAGGGACTTTATTAAATTTAAACTAATTGTTTGAGGTTGTTTTTTGTTTGGTTATTATTCTGTAGAAAACCTCAAAGAATCCTTGCAGTCAAAAGGTTTTGCTTTATTGAAAAGCAGACAAGTTTGTCCCTGATGTATAGAATCATAGAATCATTTAGGTTGGAAAAGACCTTTAAAATCATCGAGTCCAACCATCAACCATGCCCACTAAACCATGTCCTGAAGTGCCTTGTCTACATGCTTTTTGAATACCTCCAGGGATGATGACTCAACCACTTCCCTGGGCAGGGAATCCCTGGGCAGTATCATCTGTATATAGAGATTTGCATATCTTTTTATAATTTGAGGAAACAGCAGGACTTCCATGAGCAAATGCCAGAGGGACATGAGGAGATGCAAGCCTGGACAAAACAGGGCAAAGGATGGAAATATAGATTTGTTAGGTACTAGCATTAGGTGGTAATAGAGATTGAGAACGGATGAGGACACAGGGAGAGGCTATTGAAGTGGTTAAAACATAAGTCCTGAAGAATAGCTGGAGTAGTCAGCAGGTTGAAAGGGAAAGCAAAAGAGAACTAAATGGCAACCCGAGCAC
>VYZV01026630.1:1510-22076 GCA_013401275.1 Pandion haliaetus | reverse complement strand
AAAAAAAAAATAAAATTGGTACTTCACTTGGCTATCTGGTTGCAGGATACCACCACTGAAAATTCATTTGCCAAGTTGTTACACAAGAAAGGAATTAGTTGATCCATTTTTCAGTTTCTAAGTTTTGTAAGCTAGCAACACAAAACAGCATCTTAAATGAAAGAAAGTTCTATTCACCCTTATTTAAACCTATTTAAGAAACAATAGCAAATATATATTAAAAACTTCCACTGTTGCCAACATTTTGCCTTCAAGTGATAAAAATTTGTATTTTATGACCTCGGTAGCATAATCAGTTCATGGATGAAAAGCAGCTGAGGCAACACATTATGAAAAACCCCAATGACAGCAGATGTAGTACTCATACTTCTAAAATAGCCCTGCCCCAAAGCAGCTGACTCACGGTAACATGCCTGCGTGGTGCCTCCCCTCTCTGGAAAGCAGCTGCTTTACCATGTGCTCAGCAGAACTTCAGGCAGCAGCACAGATTGGGTCAGCACTCGTGCTGCCCAAGAACAGAGAGAGGCTGCTCGCCCCATCGACAGACATGTCCGGGGAAGTTCGGAGGAGCTGGGTATGTGGCAGAAGTGCTGAGGAATGTAATGGGGTGGGATTGAGACACAGGTGCCGGTTTGGGGGTCTTGGAAATATAACTAGAGGGCAAAAAGTGTGTTAAGAGGCCAGGACTGAAAGTCTTGTGCTGAGAGGGTAAGGAAAGGAAAGAGGTGAGAAACAGACCACGTTATATTGTCTTTAAAAGAATAACTAAGCAAGGTACCTTTGAATAACTACTTTAAGGGTATAGCCAAATATAATTAGTTTTCTGGGCAGATGATCACATCCCTGTCACGTAACAATTAAGCTCTTTTTTTCTGGCCTTGGGAGTCTTACGGAAAGGCTGTTCTGACAACCAGAAAACTTTTGATATACAGCCCAGACTTATTTGCAGACAATTTACATCTTTTTTCTGTAGTGCCAATACTGTCTTTTAGCTTAAGTAGTTCTCTCTTCCTAGTCCTTAGCTGCAGATTCATCTATAGAAAATAATTATTCATTTCTCATCTATAGAAAATAATTATTCATTTCTCAGCTTTCATTTTGTGGGCTAAACCCCCCATGCTTTCAGATTCTCCTTTATACTCTCCATACCACCCTAGTAGCTTTTATTGCTATTATTTCAGAATGCATGTATGTTTCTCTTATATGGCTGACCAGAACAGTATGTTAAAATCCTGATTAAACCTCAACAAAGCCCTGTAAATAGTGTTAGCGCTTCCTTATCTTTCCCGGAAACGAACCCTAAGATTTCACAGTTTTTCACAACTGCATTACATCAGTGGCTTATACTACCTGGGATTAATCTGCATGCATCTGCTATGGTCCCATGTCATCTTATTAAAAGAAATTGTTGCTAGTGTATGACCCACAGTGCGTGGCGCCGGCTTGTACCCTATTTCTATTTTCCCCCCCCAGTCACAACAAAATTCACCCTATGTGATACTCTAATCTTCCTCTTTATGAATAGTCGCTTCTGATAAAGCATTAACAGTGAATTTCATTATTGCTCATTTAAGACTTAAATACCTTAAGAGTAAATTTTGAGAGAATTCATTAATATGCTTGCAACAATCCTATACCTTCTTTCATTTCTACAGGTTGCAATTCCTCTTCTATCTATTCCAAATTCAGCTTGGAATTCCCCTCCTGTCAAGTTCAATTAAAATAGTCTAGGTGAAGAATATCTACGTCCTCTGCCTAAATAAGTAAAACCAATAGACTGGCACAATCTATTTTGTGAAAACAACATGGCGTTTTATTTCACTGACTTTTTAATTATTCTCTGGAAGTTTCAAGGTTTGTTGGAAGCCTTAGTGCTGTTATGTGCAGACAGTGTGCAGACAAGAGGCACTCAGCTTCCAGAGGTTATTTACCAGGCTTTCATCATGTGTTTACACTGCAGAACTTGACAGTTCTGTTCACTTGCTCTTTCCTTCCTCTCTCAGGATTTCATTTTATGGCAGGCCAGGACCATTTGAAAATTACAGTGGAAAGCTACGCTAGTGAATTTTCTTGCTGATTTGTTAGCCTCAATGCCAAACAGGTTTTCTTTTCATGGGTAGTGCTATTGTTCTTTGGAATCTACTTTTTGACATTCTGTATTTTTATATGTAAACTTCAATAAAGTTATTTGAAAGAAACTTTTGTACAAAATTATCTTTTGCATTCAACTTTAAAATACCAATCAATGTCAAGATTTACAAAGAAACTTCCTCAGATGACACAAACTTAGAATAGGGGGTCCACAGTTTTTAATGGATCTCTACATTAGCAGTAGATGCTATTACTTGCATCTCCTGCCTCTGACAAATCATTTTGAAGTGACTTGCATACCACTAATGGTATACCTATCACAGTTTGGGATTGATTATACTTGTTTTTAGGCTTTGAGAAGTATAAAACGACAGAAAGAAATCCACTTTGATTGCCAAAAAAGGAATGGGAAAGGAAAATGATATGCTGCTAACTAAATATAGACTTGGGACAGATGAGAATTATTCATTAAAGTCCCAACTGAAATTACCAGCTATGGTGCCTGATTATACTGATTTTCTTCCTGTCAGAAGCCTTTCCTAATAATTTTAGTTTGCATTAACTTAAAAACAACAGAAATACCTCATGCAGACACATTTTAGCACTGGAAAAGTGTAGTCACATGGAAGAATTACATAGATAAAGTGTTAATTTTTTTAATCACAGGTGTCATGCAGATTTGAAATTCTGTATGTAACATACTTAAGTTTTTTGTTCTACTAATATTTGATTAGATTAAAAATGAGTGCTGAAACACAGAAAAGATCAGTGCAAGGTAATTACCTAAAAAGGAATTTTTCAACTTAAGTCCATTTTCACCAAATGAGGTATTATAATAAAAGACTGCATAGTTTTGCTCTATAAGAAGACTCTGAACATCAGATCACAAAGGAAAAAATCCTTTATCAATAAAAGTAAATTCAAACTAGAAGATCAAATCATTTACTGATAAAAGTAATTTTGTACTAAAATATCACACTCCTCTTTACAAAGATATTACCAAAAATTGTTGGGATAATTTCTAGTTCTGTCCTAGAGCAACTGGAGCAAGAAGTATTTTTAGCAGTCTGATCATTATTCCAGCATCTTAACCAATTGACCCGTTCACCTGGTCTGCGATACCTGGTATGATGATCTCAGGGACATCCAGAATGTTGCCAAATGAAGCAGTTTTACGATGGCCTCGTTTAGGCTTGGAATAGGCTGAAAAAATACACATATACAATACACATGCAAAACACTAAAATGGCAATAGCAAAATTATTAAATTCCTAATATTGCATTTTTCATAAACTTGGTTAAACTATAATTCATGCAAAAATGTGTCATGCAGAATAAACTGCATTGCCTTCCACTCATGCTTACACATAGTAAAGCAACTGTTAAAAAGCAAAAAATGCAGAACTAGCCGTCATTACAACACCGTGTAATTAGTTATAGTTAGCAACACAAAAGTCAAACACAGAAAGCAGCATGGCAACAAGGAAGGGAAAACCAAATATAATTATCCAAACAGAGAACAAACTATTTCAGATCACCTGTCTATTCAGAATAAATTCTTGATTGCCTGAACTTATATAACATTTTCTCTTTAGTGTTGGGTACAAACTATTTTATAAACAACATTAATAGTTGGGTACTTCTGTTTCTTTAAATCGCCTCCTTTTAAAGGATATCTCATCTGTCTCTGAAAAAATGCTTACTCTTGTTACATTTGACAATCATTCCTGCTTTCCATTCTTCTGTCCTATTAGTGAAGATTTTTTTTTTGCAAACTGGGTATCACTACCAACCTTTTCATTTTTGAATCATGTTCAAGAAACATATACTATGGAATAAAAACTAATCATACTATTTTTATTTTACTACTTGCGTAGTTTAAGATAAATAGTTCCCATTTAGAGAAAAGCCTGAATACATCTATCTCCCAAAGGTAGAACATTGCAGCATATACATCTGAAACTTAGTAAAGTAATGGTGATGTGCATTATGTGATTTACTCTTACACTTAACCTAGCAATAGATGAAACAAGAAGATTAAATAATTCTTGACCTGATTTACTCTTAACAACAGCCTAATTCTCACCCAGCCACGCAATTTTTTTAGGTTCATAGCATATTATTTCTGTCACAAACTTAACAGAATTAAAAAACAAAGCAAAACCAATACAGTGCTGTTTCAGCTCTTTTTGAAAAAGTTACAGTCAGATGGGCTTGACCTCATTTCTAGTAGTCCACTACTGCCTGAAGTAATTTCTTAAAAAAACCACCCCAAAACCTAGTATGTTCAATATATATTTTTGTCTCAAGAAAAAGAAGCCCTTTAGTCATAACAACAACAAAAAATCTTAGAATATTCTGAAATAATAATTACTATTCAGAGCAATGTACTTAAGGAAGACAGAACAGGAAAATTAAAAACTTGCACAAGCAGGGCCAGGTTATCTCCACTAATGTCAAAAACTTAAATTGACTTTAGAGTGTCAGTGACCAAAGTGAGTCCTGACGTATTTTAAAATAAAACCAGCATGTTGTTATTATTGGGTAAGTACACAGCTGCCTTCTGTGTTAGGAAACCTTTAGAAATATTCAGGGTGAGATGTGCTACACAATCATCCAAAGACTGACAATACAAAAGTCAAATCTTGGAATAAGGCTTTAAAATAAGAACATAAAACTAAAAAGTGTTTAGGGCAAGATAAATATTATTTCATGAGTAACTTCAGTATTTAGTAAAACAATATCCTGGAGTAATCATAATACAATGAAGAACAAAAATGAAATAGTCATGGTGCACAAGAAAGCCAGAACATGACGCATATCTCCTTATTAATTACAGCTACTGTATTACCCTAATTTTCAGATTGGTAGAAAAATACTAGAACAGCTAAATGACCCTGGACTAACCAAAGTAATTTTGTCTGATTATTTAAAACTGTGGTTATTTACCGTAATAAAAAATTTTCACATATGAAACTTAAAACCTGAAGTTTGCACAGATTAACAAACAATATCTTTGATGAAGAAAAGAGACAAGAAAGTGTTTGCCAAGTATACACATTTTTATTAATTTGCTCTCTGGGAAGAATAAAGATTGCTTTCACCATAAAATTATGTATTTATACTTACACATAAACTCCAATTCACTCAAGGATTCAATGTTTAGATACAACAGTTTATAGCTACCTGAAGCAAACCTGGCAAAACACCTGTAGCTTTTTTTCTTTTTTTTAAAAAACAAAAGACACCAATGCTTTGTTAAGATGAATAAATTCTAACTATGTTTCTCTTTCTGAAATCTGTCACAGTGGATTTTAAAAACTTGCTTGGTAACATGCTGAACTTTAAACCCACCTCTTAATTTCAAAATATTATAGGAATAACCTTGAAGGAAATGTTATTTTAGAAATAATTATGCTAGCAGAAATGGAGTAACATTATTTCAGATGCAAAGGAGGAAGTTGTGCATTTGGAATAGGAGTGATATTTAGGTGTCTCACAATGGTTTTTTAAAAAGGTAAAAGTCTAATTCAACAAAAGCAGTCTCTTCCACAACCTTAAAAGTACCCAATTAAAATACTCGACCTTCTTGAGTGTACAAACTGTTAATGAAGCCATTTTCTCCCCACAATTAATACAAGGACAATAAAGACTACATGGAAAGTTAAAGCATTTTCATACAGCTAATGGTATTAACCTTCCGTAAGACTACGCATGTTTTACATCTTCCTTCCACCTTTCCTTCCTTCCGATTCCTTAGTCTATCCCCCAAACATCCTCTAATTTTACCTGTGATGGAAGCTATTCTTGCTTCTATTTCGGACATGTCAGCACTCATCCTTTTGGCTTCTCCTGAAACAAGGGCTGACTGTGGTCGCGCACGAACATCTGACAAGCTCTCCACACTGCTCCCACGAGACGGGGGTAAGCTCAAACGGCCAGGATCACCCTGTTTCAATAGTCACATTTTTAAAAAGAAAAAGAATTCTGCAGAAGCCCCTCCGTGATATGCAGAGTATGTAGGTTAAAATACATTTCTATAATGTGCATTTTAAAAGTGACAAATTAAAATTTGTAACTCAATAAATGGTAATAATTTAGCTATTATTGGCATACAAGAACCAAATATTTGTAACTTTCAAAATAATCCAACTTTACACAGATAAAAATTGAGTAAATTAGGCCAATATTGTCACAAGAGAATCTTTGCATTTTCTTCATCTACTTGAAGCAAAACATAGTATTTTAAAAATTCACATGAATGTTTAATCCTTTCATGTCATACTAACATTTTGGTTCTAAATTAAGGCAGCGATTTCCAAATATAATTTTTTTTTAACCCAATGAATCCCTTTAAATAAAATTAACTATTTTTTTTATTTCATTGGAGATCTTATTAGAGCTTTCCAGTTTACCTTTTTGAAATCATCCAATATTCTTCCATCCCCTTTCATGTTCTCTTCCTATAACTAACTGGCTCCAATTTTGTACTATTTTTGAAAGAAGACACTAATGTTTTGTAGCAGTTACACCACTTTTGTCCAACCTTTGTCCATTTCATTATTATGGTTCAAAATTGCACACGTTGGCTTACCGGTTGCTTGGCTGTATTTTTCATTTGCTGTGCCAATTTTGACTCTAAACGTTTAATAGTGTCATTGGTAGAAGCTCCTTGGAAGTCACTTGGTTCCATGTTAGCATCACTCTTGTTACTTGTGTTTGTAGAAGTGATGTCCATGAATGAACCTAGAAATCAGTAACAAGGAAAAACATTTGAGAATTTCCATTAAAAATACTGAAGTGCATCTCTTCACTTGAGCATTCTCAGAAGCCTAACTTTGCTTTCAAGGTACACTTTTGAAAACTTTTACTGAAAGGCAAGCTGCAAGATTGCAACAGATCCATTAATGTAAAAAGTAAAAGGAGTGAAAAAGACAGAATACACAACTAAGTACTCTGATGACATTCTGAAGTCAATCTTTAGCTTGCTCTGAAATTGTTGGGATAGATGTTATATTAACAATACAACCAGCAACCTCATTCACAATTAATGACGAAGTCCATCATTAACCACAGAGGAGCACAAATACCTGGAAAATAACAGACAATATATATTCACAGTTTAAAGTGATAAATAGTATCTTAAAATCATGTGCTGAGGGGTGGAGAACAGCTAGTAAAGTCAGTACAATGCTACAGCTAAAAAGATTTTGTAATATACATGTCACTAAGTTGCAAAGTAGCCAAGGAAACTTTATCCAAAATAACAGCAATTTGTTTAGAGATAGAAAAAAAGCCAACAAAGCAGTGGAAGGTAAATACAACCAAGATTAAAAACTGAAGTGGGAAAACCGTACTCTAAAAAATGAGAAGACCAATTACCTTTACTTTTTATTATTAAAAGGACTTCTCTGAGGGCAAGACTACCTGAAAACCTAGCGTACATTTTGTTCCATTCACCTTTCTAGTTATTTCCTCGCACTTAATTTAAATTACTGTATTTACTGCATCTAATATAAAACAACTGCAAGTTTAAATTGTGGAAATCATAACTGAAAGCAGCTGCAACTTTCCAGAATAGCCAAAAATTTAAAAATGCCAACTCCTAAACATTACATTTGAGTGAAAGTGTGTCAATTGCTAGCAACCTCCATAAGGAAAAAAAGACGACTTTAAAGCTGGACATTCAGAGACACCTTTTATTATATGCTTATTCTTTGTTAGAGGTACACTTCAGCAAAACCATTTGGCTGAGAACACTAAATATGATGTAGTATGAAGCCTTAACAAAAAAATAGACTCCTGCCAAGGCCTAAGATTTTGGAAAGGTTACCTTTCCCAATTTGAGTTCAAAATCAGTATGAGAATGTGCTTTATAATCCATCTGCATAATTTCATGTTGCCATTCTTTTCTCTTATTTATACAAGTGTACCTGTACTAGTGGCAGAGTTGCTTTGGCCTTCATCTGAATACTGGCAAGGATACTGCAGAGGTTCATCAGCTCCTGGAAAGTACTGTGAAAAAACAGCAGTGATTTGACAAATTAATTAACGATTGTTTTAAAATTATTTAAATAGTACCTCATAATCTAATTTCTAAATATAAATTATATATTATGTTTATAATAATTTCTTTAAGGAGAAATAAATGCAATTATTTTTAGTAATACATTAAATACATCTATGACTATTTTTATTAATTTCCCCAAATCTGTTATGAGTTTGTATGCCCCTCCCATAAGAAGAGGAATGATTTCCCTTCTCTATTGTAATAATTTGATAATTTTTATCAAAACGAGAGAGAAGGAGAGAGAAAACATGCAAGCCTGCCTTTAGAGTGTGATAAAAGGCATACCTTTTATAATTCAATTTCCCAACTTAACAGGTTAAGAAATGATTAAGACACTAAAATAAATTTTTATACCCGCATCAAGTGTGTCATTATTTTAACAATTTCCTCCATGGATGGTCGTTGCGAGGGATCCTTGGACCAACAACGGGTCATTAAACTCTCAATTGGTTTAGGTAAGTTTTTGATCAGTGGTGGCCGAGTACCTATAATGGAAATTAAAAAAAACCCTTAATTTGTTAAACAGACTATAAGATGACTGACAGTGACTGATCTCTCTCCATATTTTGCTAAAATACAGGAAAATGTATAGTTAATTGTAGTCTAAAAGAACTGGCCTGTACTTAATCTTCTCTCTTACAAACAGAAAACTGACAAAAAAGTTCCTTTGCTGGACAAACAAATTATAATTACATACAAACAAGTAGAAAGAAAATTAAATTTTTCATGCAGTAGCGGTCTGAATATATTCAGTGACTGACCAAATATAACATATTACAATGGCTAATGAATGTGTTACCACTTTCTGAAGAATAAAGCTCTAGACCAAATTAGGAAGCAAGTAGTAACAGCCTTTGGTTTCTAATGCTGTAGTCACAAGGAAGAGAAAAAACCACCAAAAACCCAAAAAACCCCACAAACTATTTTTGAGGGCTGATTTTGCTCTTAAGAACTTCCTGAAAAATTATTAAGCACTGGAAGTACCAATTTCAGGTGACTTTCTCATGGCCTATACACATTTTTAATTACATATTTTACTTCAATGGTTGTGTAAGTATTCAGCTGTTTTTTGGTTCAAGTTTCTACTCTTTTTACTATTTCACCAATGACTGTGTTTAATACATGAGATGTAGTGACGTTTTGCATAGAAAGCCACAAGTATTTAAAAATGTATTAACTATAACAAGTAATACATGAAGTAAGGGTGTCACAATGGTTTCAAGTGAGATTAAGTGCACTAACACTTCCTTCTTAAGAAGGAAAAGAAGAAAAGGGGACAAAAGAAAAAAAATTTAAAAAAAAGAGGGAGAAGTTTTTAAAGCAAAAGTAGGGAGAGATAGGGAATTTGTTTTCCCCTAAAGGATACTCTTGCACTTTACCGAGGCTTTCTGATTTGACTATTACATTTACGTTTACTTTTACAGTTAATGCTTTTATACAAGGCACTTATCACTCCTAATCTCAATGACTCATGTCCTTGAAAAACTGAAACAGAGAATCTCTTTCTTCATTCAAAAATGCCATTTGCAAACATTCATCTTTGTGCATTATTATGACTATAATGCTCATCCATCCTATCACTGTCTATCACTCTTCTTCATCGAATAGGACACCTGTGCTCACCTTAAGCTTCTACCATTTAATACTGAAGCAATGACACTCAGGCAGAGTACCAGCCTTCATTGCTTGTTTGTTAACTATATCTTCCAAACAAGTTCATGCTTTCTTTCACGTTGTCTTTCACAAATGGCAGAAACTCTTTGCAGACATTCACTGAACTACTTCACTATCATTACTTAATTCTTCTTAAAACTCTGCTTTGCCATGGTACCTAAAACCACACTGTTGAAAAAGTTACACCACTAGCATGAAGATACTACAGTCTATTATTCTGACCAATGTTGTACAGCTGCTTTCTTTTGTCCATTTGAATCCAACCATTTCTCCTGTTTATATTCTGAGCTCCTGAGAATCTGTTCTGTATAGTACCTAGCACAGTAGAATCCTGCTCCATGACTGCAGGTACCTAGCTATAAAGGTAAAACTATTCAAACAGCAGAACAACGACAACAACAAAAAACCCAGATGAAAACCAAAGTAATATTTTAATGCCTAATGGTCCTGCAGGAACTTGACAGTTTCTAGCATTTCTAAAGACAGGCCAAGTCACTTAAACTCACACATTTACTGTAGATGCCCAATAAAAGACAGACAACTTGGCTAATAAAATCGTCATTCACCCAGACGGAGGGGTTCTGGGTTTTTTTGTAGCACATGATTGAGATCACTTTTAAAACGGAGTGTGATAACAAAAAGAACATGGCTCTTCCCTTGTTTGTTGATATGCTAGTTACATGTAGCAGGAAATGCAAGCACTGTAGCAGCCGAGCAACACAAAACCCACACTACACAAAAGTGGCAGTGTCTAACTATTAAGTCTTTATGACAAAAATGCATATTTAATGAAGTATAAAATAGAAAAACTAGTAATTTAAAGCTGCACAGTTACAAGTGTTTAGCAAATTTATAGCTCAAGTCCACAATTTCAAATACAATAAAGTATTTTCAACTCACCATTGTGAACTGCCCACATTATGCGGAAAGCTGGACCACCAATCTCATCGAAAGGTTTCCTACGGGTGATTACCTCCCAGAGAATAATACCCCAGCTGAAAACGTCACATTTTTCACTGTAATTGCTACCTGGAAGAAAGCCATCAATGTAAGTTGTCTCTTTTCTATATAACACATTAAAAAGAAGTACAGTTTGAGCTGATAAATAGCTCTATATATGCTTTCTTTCACTTCCCATTTGTTTTAGTGAGAAAAAACAGTTTTCTAAAGCTGGCTGATTCACACTAACTTAAGTCTGAAATCATTTGACAGTAGGATCGTTGAGAATGCCTCTCTCTGGAAATCAATCCTTTTCACTTAGAGTCATCCTGACATGATAAAACGTGTCCATTTTCTTATATAATATAAATAATAAATTATATAAATTTCAAACATTAAGTTTCAAAGATCTCTTGTGTTCAGGATTTAACTGACTATGCTTGCTTCCTCCAAATGTTCTTCTTCAACTCACTTCTTCCATGTTAGTGGCAATATGCCTGCCAGTAACACCTGTCATATCCATTGCTCTTTATTAATTACAGGTTTCTAGCAGAACTACTAAGTTGCCATATGAACAAATCAGCAGATTCCTCAGTTCCTCACCATCTTATTTCATCCCTGTTTATTATTCTGACTCTTTTTGTCATGTTATTACTTAATTGAAGTTCTTTGACCGTAAGTTCAATACTTCCAAGACTCCTGATAAAGGTGCAGAGACATGTAGGTGATATAGAATAATGAATAAAACATTCAGAGACCACAAAGAAAGAATGTATGCTCTGTAACCATAACTCATGCAAATACTAAAAAGAAATGTGAATGGCTGATGACATAATGAATGCATGAATATAAAAAATAGAGATTTGCTCATCTGTCTTCAAACAAGGATCAAAATTGACATCAAGTGGCCAAGAGATTTTTTTTGTTAATATGTAACCAGAAAGCATCAAGACAAATAATTTCATAACAGTGAAATTAAAGAAGCCTAGTTCCATGTGGATACCCATCATATAGAATCCAGTTGCAATAGGCTCCACTCTACCTATGAGCCACCTTCCTCTGCCCCCACGCCTCTGACGAACTGTGCAAGGGAAGCAGCATGTTCTGAGGCCAGTTCTTGCAGACCAGCCAGTGTGCAAGGCAGACATGAGACACAGGCTGCAGCATGAACCACAAGTCCTCTCTAAGCGAAGGCACTAATTTGGACTTCTCACAGCTACCGATTTTACAAAACTCTTTAAGAATTTGGCATCTCCAAAACTCTTTACACCTGTATCGAAGTAGCTGAATGTGGCTAATGAGTTCAAAAGTTACTGAAGGGGAACAACAAAATCAGCTTTTATTTTCAAAGGTGCTGGGCAAACAGTATCTGTAAACAATGGCAGATTGCTAAGGGAAGCACAACAATCTCTCTCATCTATGCAGCAACAGCACCTTCGTGACACACAGTCTATGACAGGGAAGTAGTGATGGCTTCTATTTTGTGGCTGAGAAGTCTTGGACTAGTTCTGAAAACTGAGAGTCCAAAAGAAGTGAGAGAGTATTCTGTAATGTTTCATTATGTAACAAGACCAAGGTAGGATAAACACAATCATTCCTTGATTTATCCAATTATCCCAAAGCAATTTTAAAATAGTTTCTTCTAAAGGGTGTTCTGAGATCAGAGCACTTGCTCTCTCACACTTTACCCTGATCAAATTGGTATTATTTTAATTTAGATTGTTCGATCCGCATAAGGCTTTAGGTGCCCTAATGTTTAAAATAGGGGGAAAATCTTAATATTAGGGCAACTACTTCAATGAGCACTCTGCCACCTACAGCAGATACTTCTTGTGCCTTTATTCTCATCTAAAAATATTAGTATTAGAACAGTACTAAAATAATATTAGCATTTATTCCATTATTGAATTCTGATGCAGTAGCATAAGCAAATAAATTTTTAACAATTTTGACATTTGACATGATTATTTTAGTAGTTTAATGAATGTTTCAAGAGAAATTTGATATGCCACATCATAGAGGCTACTAGATTTCTTTCTTTCCTTGATACTTGTATAATGATTTGTGTCATTATCAGTAAATGCTTTCAGATAAAAGTACATAAAACCAACTGTAAACTGAAGGCTTTTGCTGCTGTTCAACAGTAAATTTGCAATACAAGATTTCTTTGTTCTGCCTTGCTGAATTCATACACCAGAGGAATTAAGATATGCACTGTAAATCCCTACTCCAATAAACTTATTTCAAAATCCATTTTAGATTAAGATTTTTCACTCAAAAAAATCTAGCTTTAACACTGATTGTCCAACTGATTATGTCTAGAAGAAAAAATTATCTCTTATTTATACAATTTCATTTAATAATAAAAAAAAGTTAAGAAAAGAAGCATTCCTAGCTAGACTTAAAGAAATGGAGTAGGTGCCTCTATATAAAGTGACATAATGGAAAATTTTCAGGCACCAGAGTGAAACAGATCACCCTTGGGTGGGTCCTATAAGTAATATGAGGGAGGAAATTGTACCTTCAAAACAAAAGCTCCAAAGGTGGTGTTTGGGAGGAAACACCCCCTAAAACTATGTATGGACATATGTAATTTGCTGCTTCTCTCTGGAATAAGGACAGTAAAAGAAAAGAGGCCACTTGGATCCAGAATCTGGGAAACCACTGCTGCACACAGGCACTTGCCATATATGTCAAAGTCAGGACACCTGCTTCCTGAAGCAGGAAGATGACTTCTTCAGACCACTCTGCTAATTGTAATGATAATTTAAGGTACTAACTGGCTAAAAGGTGCTTAATTTGCAATCTAATATTGACTGGATTGTTTCTCTGATAATCATGCAGCAATTATACCTATCTAATTATCAAGTGTCAGCAGTCTTCCCCAGCTACACTCCAAGAAATAGCTTGTTCTCCTACTTAATTAACTGTTAATAACCAGTTCCACAGTATGTAGTAAAGAGGAAGTACCTCAAATCTCCAAGTTACTCAAAAAGCAGAAAGATGGAGTTACAAGAAAGTGGGGGATTGAAAATGAAGGCAATTATGTTCAACTTAAGAGATACTAACAGGGAAATTCTAAAGATAAAAGCTGATCAGAATAGGGAGCGAAAGTAATGACAGTGTATTTAAATGTCAGAAGAGTTTGAAATTACTTAAGAATCTCAGAAACAGAACAATCCTGGGGAAACAGCCCTCTGGCTGTGTTTTACTTATAAGAAACAGCAGCTGTCTAAAGGTACTCCTTACATAAATCTCAGCAGACACAAATGGCTGGCACACAGTGACACACGTGGTGGGCACACAGGGGTACCAAGGAGGTCAGCCCCAATAAGGAGCAGTATCACTTGGTTAATGTTTGGAAACCTACCAGAAGTGGCAATGTTGGTACCAGAGCTGGCTGACGATCAGAGTTCTGGTTCACCAAAAATAACATTTTTCTTGCCTTTTTTCCACCCCCATGCCCCTCCCAAGAGTCTCAGCAAATTGGGGTCAAAGACCCATAACCTGAAGGCTTCTTAGCCCAGGAAAAGACTTTCCAAACACATCTTTCTGACCCTACAATTTGCAGTACCCCCAGCCTTGGGATGTTAGGGATCCAGAGAAAGGCACCCCACAGCCTGGTCTCAGATGTGGTTGGCTAAACCTAACATATTCTACATGAGACATTCAAGACCTGAAGAAAGCAGTTGATGGCCTGAAACTTTTGCTGGAAAGTTTCCAGCCAACCACGGTTTGAAACTAGCCTTCATGAACCCTAGAGACCAAACAGTCTCACTGGGAAGTCAACCAGCACCTATTCATGGCGGTTTCTTATGGGTCCATCAGCATGAGCAAATGAAAGGCCCTAGGTGTGGGCCATCATCCACGCTGTTTAATTGTTGCCTTGCTCCCAGGTCTGGCACTGCCTGGTGCCAGCCAGTGCTCTGCCGGTGGCCAGTGCCCTGGCATAGCATGGAGGGCAGCATGCACCAAGGACCATTCCCAAATGAGCAGTGGGGGCCAGGCTGCACCAGCTTCAGCACCACCTTCCCCACACAGTGCTCCATCAGTGCCACACTTTTTCCATACCCCTATTTTCATCAAAATAAAGTATCACCCCACTCAACTGCAACACTAGCTCAGATGCTTTGAACTGGGGGAAAAAAAAAAAGGTAATACTAGAAGTATCATATTAGGGTCACAGAGGCAGCACATGGGGACCAGATGAGACCCAGAGTCAGATGTGTTATGGACTGGAAGTGGCTTATCTGTGCCAGTTGACTTCAGGGCCAGAGAACTGTCCCTGACCTGATTTTATTTATTATTTCAAACCTAGACTAGCCAGCAACTTTGGTATGGAAGTGGGCAGTATGAGGACATCAGGCACTTTTCATGCAAATTAATTTAGTTCCTCTGGTGTAATATCTTAATGAAGATTTTGTGGAAGCACCTTGAAGTACAGGTGTATTGTTTTGCCTGCATACTAGGTTCATAAGGGTGT
Organism: Pandion haliaetus; assembly: GCA_013401275.1. Classification (NCBI taxonomy): domain Eukaryota; kingdom Metazoa; phylum Chordata; class Aves; order Accipitriformes; family Pandionidae; genus Pandion; species Pandion haliaetus. The sequence goes on along the minus strand of VYZV01026630.1, from coordinate 6,819 downwards.
TCAGGATGAAGTATGCTACACTAGAGCTTCTTCAAATTGCCAGGGTGACCAAAATCCTTAAAGCTGCCCAGCTCTTCTGTATGTATTGATTGTCATTTCAGTGGTGGTGTTATAAACTGCCCATAACTTGCCAAATTCCTCACAGACTCATTATGGGACAGTTTCTACACGGACTTACCCCTCTAGGTCAGTGTACAGCATGGGGAGTGGGCGTGATCCAAGGTTGCAGGATCTTAACTAATATTATATTACCATTATAACATTATGTTAACATAAATAGTAATGGCTTTAAACTGAAAGAGGCTAGATTTAGATTAGATGTGAGGAAGAAATTCTTCATTGTGAGGGTGGTGAGGCACCAGAACAAGTTGCCCAGAGAGGCTGTGAATACCCCATCCCTGGAAGTGTCCAAGGCCAGGCTGGATGGGGCTTTGAGCAACCTGGTCTAGTGGAAGGTGTCCCTGCCCATGGCAGGGGGGGTTGGAACTAGATGGTCTTTGAGGTCCCTTCCAACCCAAACCATTCTATGATTCTATGAAGTAAAGGTTCCACATCTTCATGTAATTAACTGTCTAATACTAACACAACAGAGTCAGTTCAGTGCTGCTCTTGGAAACTCTGCATAATTATTTGGCAATATACAATCATACAGTTTTTTAAATAAATGTTAGACTTCTGCCAAGACTCAGCTGTTACCTCAAACTTTAATACACTGATTGAAATAAAGTAAGATTACATGATGCTCTTACTTCATATACAAAATTCATTCACAGTTGCATCCCTAGAAAGAATACATAATATTGACACTGTTAATTATTGTTACCTTCAAAAACTTCAGGTGCCATCCAAGCAGCACTTCCCTTGTTGTTGGTCATGTGTGTTTGAATATCACAAGCTGTACCAAAATCGCAGATTTTTAGAACTGTCCCCCCAGCTACCAAGAGCAAACTGTCAAAGAAAAATAACCAAATTAAAATTGCAGGATGAAATAGTCTGGTAATAAACTACTGATTTTTTTACCCTAACAACTATCATTCTAATATAGTTGAATATCTAAGGCTTTGCTTCTCAGCGCTTTAGTTTTATAATTTGAGAAATAAATAATGTCACTTTTGCCTAATCTGAACATAAGAAATATTTTAAAATAATCAAATATATATTGTAATTTATTAATATTTCTACATGCTAATTTTAAATAAGTAACTTTAGCCATAACAAACTACTAAGCATATATTGACAAAATTAGTCTTTCAGATGCCAGAGGTTGAAAAACAAGTGCTGTAAAAATTTTACCAAAAGAACGGTCAAGACTCCCATTAATGTCAGTCAACGTAGCTATTTATTTAAATGAAAGCACTCGAAGTTACATGTTAACAGCTCTCTAAATCAAGACTGGGTATACAAGAAAGAATTCAAGACTTAAAGTGTGGCTTCACATAATAATTTTATCTGGTAATAACTGTAGGCTATCACCAAAAGGGGATGATCCTGCTGATCCCCAAATCTCTGTTTCCGTCTAATCTGTGGAGCCAGATCTGAAGTTGTGAAATGAGTCAGATCAAGAAACTGGGCAGAAAACTATTAATTTTTTGTTGCAGTGGAAAGTGATGGGAGATTCTGGAAGGGGTAGTGGAACAGGCAGAAGGAAGGGATAGAGGAGGATGGCCACGTGGGGAAAGAGCTCTGATGTATCAGATTAAGTATGACGTTAAAACCAAGCAACCAAACCACTCCCCACCTAACGTTCTCTTATTGAATAGCACAACCCATTGTAGAATTGGGGCATTTTAAATGCCTCTGATTAGAAGCCACATCCCTATCAAAACCCTCTTCCATGACTCAGGGCAGGAGCAGGATGTTTTTCCAGTTTAACAGAAAGTAACTGAGTACAGCTCATTTCCTGTACCATGCCCCATCATTCTGTAACTGAAGTTTCAAATGCAGAGCTTTCATTTAGAATATAGTGCATCCAATAAAGTTAGTATCAATTAAAGGTATTTCTTTCAAATGCAATGAAATGATGATAAATTATCTTAAATTCCCATTTTAAGAAAATATAAAATATGAGCCATAAACCTACTTTGGTGGTTTCAGGTCTCTGTGAATTAGAGCCTTTGGTTTCATACTGTGAAGATATGCCACTCCTTGGGAACACTGTAAACACCAACTCATGGCATGTGCAGCAGTATAATGAGGCAGAGGTTCAGCACCATGCAGCACTGGAAAACAAAGGCACAAACTAAAAAGAACTTTATTGCATATTACAACAGATACAACGGAGTTAACAACATACCAGTCAGAAAGCTCTACGGAATCTAAGTCATTATCAATGCCTCATTACTGCAATTGAAAATATCCTTCTGCAGACTTAAAATAATGTAAATGTCAAAATATTTTCCATTTTTTAGTATGGTTTTCATTATGTTTGATGTTAAAATTCAATATGAAAGGTGTTGCTTGTTCTCAGCTATCCCTGGTAAAGTCTATGTTAAACAAATGCTCAGGGAATTTACAAGAATCCTTTCAGATGTTCCACTGAAAAACCTGAAATGACTTCTATAAAATATAACAAACTGATATCAAGAAACAAACCAGTGGACTGAAAAGTGGTTTTTAAAAGCACACTCCTTTCTCCTTAAAATTAGTTTAAGAATTTCAAAGAACCACAGAATGGTTGGGGTTGGAAGGGACCTCTGGAGGTCTACCAAGCAAGGTCAAGCAGGCCACCTACAGCTGGTTGCCCAGGACTGTGTCCAGGTGGCTTCCAAGTATCTCCAAGGATGGAGACATATGTATGAAACAACTTTATATTTTAGATCATGTTTGCCCTAACATTAGCACTTCAGCTCCAGGAAGACACTATGTTGAAATGATACTCACCATTGTATAGAGAACCTCCTTCAGCATACTCCATAACAAGACACACCTTTGGGGGGGGGGACGACAAAAAATAGGGATGTTTTAAATGTAGGGGTGGAAAACAGCTTTTGCAAACTGAAAGGAAAGTTCTTTGAGAGGAACTGCAAAGTCTCCACACCTAAGCTAATGGAAAATTTATCTATGAGGTAAAGAGTCAGTCTGAATGGTACATATTTAAGTATAAGAAACAGAAATCAGTTTTATAATTAGTTCCCACTGTAAGTTAGGAAAGAAGAGAATGACCTCCCTCCCCCCAGTCTTGAAATGCAAATGCTGCCTTCAAACTGCAGTTCATTTGCCTTTACTTTTTTTTTTTAGTGGCTTACAAAAAATTTTAAATACCATGTCAAAAGAATTTCACTAGTACCAAGAAAAAAGGGATGCAGCATTATTTTAACCAATTAAATAGCCCATACTAGAATTAGCTAAGGATACATCTGTCCTGTCACAGTACTTGCTTTTCTGCTTTGAGAATTTGTGGGACTGTTTGCAGCTGTGGCAGAAAGAAAGCAAATCCTGAAAATTGCATAGATGAAAATATGAATTGATTTACAAGCTGTGAATCATGTGTTGCTAATGTATTTTCTTTTCATATTGCAGATTTGCAATTAATAGGACTGTAGATATGAATGACACTACATATGTAATACACCAGATGCCATTCTGACAAACTGAAGTATAACCGGTGTTAAGAAATAGCTTTGAGGTTTTCTTGAAAGACTTTTTCTCATAGCAGGGGAAAGAAAAAACAAAAATCTGAAAATATCAACCAGCCTAAATATCTGTATATTTCCTTATTATGGCTAAAACATACAATATATATAAAAATATACATTTTTGTATATAAAATAAACATTTTGTGCACTGATGCTTGCATATGTTAAGCTAGCCACCTTTTGTCATACTGACAACGCTATAACTTACTGGGTTTAGACAGGCTCCATATAACTTGACAATATTGGGATGGTTTACTCGTGACAGTTGTCGAAGCTGCAATACAAATCACACTTCATTTCAAACCACGGGAAAAAAAGGCTTATGCTTTATTTTCACATCTATAATTCATACATCACAACAGCAATTATGGTTTTATATGTCTGCATAACCCTAGATGGTGATTTTACGAATTACAAGACTGATGGCCCTATTTGCATTTTGATTTATTTAATTAGGTTTCTGTCTAATTGGAACTGTATTTTAAAAGAAATTTTGAGGAAATTAAAGAAAGTATTTTTTTCATGGTCTAGTAAAATCACTCAGACCATAAGCACTGTGCAACTATGACCTCTATAGGTTCGGTGCTCTTCCTAGAGCCTGCAATTTTGGAATCCCAATTGTCTGACTACCTAACCACTCAGAATCATATTGGCTTTACTCACAATGTAGAAGATTACTGTCCAAAAAAAAGCCAAAACCCCATAAACCTATAAAATAAGCCAGCCAGTTTAATATTAATGTGACATAATTCCAAGAACCTACTGCCACTTGCACTAACCGATGATCAGATTATTTTCCAGTGAATTTTTCTTTATCAGTAGGTAGTAGAAGGGAAGGAAAAAGGAATTTTTTTCCCTTTACACAGACTTCTGAGGCAGCTTATGCTGTTCATCGTCTAGGGAGCTAATGTTATTTTTTCTGTACACTTCAGAAGTTCTAAAAAAACAGAATGAAGTATTACAACTGATGGTTGCACTGTGTAGGGTTTCCTGAATCCCAGTAATTACTGAAGTATTTCTGGGATTATCTTCCCAGATCTCTTTTGAACACGAAAATGCTAAGAGACTGATCAGATCCACTCAGTATTACATTAGACTCAGATGAATAACATTAAAATCTTTCCATGGTAATGAACAACATGTAAATATTTACACAGAGAGGCTTATTACAAATATGCTTCCTTTAACCCTCCAGTGTGTTAAATTTTTAGTTCCAAAATTAAGAGATTTATTTTTAACATGTTTTGTGTATCGTGAACATCCTAGATTCTTACTGACTAAATACTAAGCAGCATGTCACAAAATATTTCATTTAAATTACATGGCTAACTTTTGATTCTAAAAAATGTTATGTATCTTGGGGAGTTTGTCAGTATATCTGAACTACTCAAGATCTTTCTGAAGGAGTACACACTGAATGGAAAGAGTGATTGCCCTTAATTGAGTTACATAGTAATAATAAACTTATTTCTAAGAAAAAAAGAACAAAATTATTAGAACTGCTAAAACCCACTAAGAAACAGTTTCAAATATGAACCTGATCCTTTGAAGAACCTATGCTGTAGTCCCTGGAAGTGTTAATCAGCTCCAAGATTTTGGTGGGTATTTCAGCTGCACCCTGACTCCACACTCAGACAGAATCTAGAAACTGCTGTTTCCCCAACATTGATCTCC
>VYZV01026627.1:22155-60083 GCA_013401275.1 Pandion haliaetus | reverse complement strand
AAGGGGGGGGGGAGGGAGGGGAGACAGTAAACACAATGAATTGGAATAATGCTTGCATTCATTTATTTGTGTATGACATTCAAAACTCCAAAAACTTTGGAAAGCTACTTGCATCTTTTAAAAGGTTCTGTAAACTGATTGACACAGAATAGTGAACACTAATGTGAGTATACCAACAGAGGAAGTCCTCAAGGCTTCATCTGTACTTAATTTCCATGACAACACCTAGCCACTCAGATGAGAACAAGGAAGGTATTTTGGGGTTAAAGGAAAAATAGGGAATTTTATATTTTTCATGATCTTTTTCTGCTCCTTGTAAGCCTTTCTTTTTGCCTTGTGAGAGGATCACACAGTGTCACACACAGCTGGCATAATGTGTCTGAGGATTGTGAAAACTGGACTCAAAACCACATAGCAAACTTGCCACTGTTCCTTCTCTTGAGCCTGGAGCTAAAACCAATGTTAGTTTGCTAAACAGAATTGCAGACTGTATAGTTTGCCCCTAGATGACTTTAAACTCTAAAAACCAAACAACACAACAAAATCAACCAAACAAAAAACCCCAATGCCTACACTGCAAGGTGTCTGTCATTTTGGTGGCTGCTACACAATGAAACCTGACTTCTGCTTTTTTCCTTGCATCAGTTGCTGTGCTGAGGCCGGTAATCTCTAAACTCTTTGCAAGGTATTTGAAATGAAAGCCAACTTGGAGCAAATTTAGAAGAGAAACAAATGGAGGAGGAACGCGGAGGTGCTGCCGCTGACCCCGCAGGTGGAATGGAATGTGTCTGTTTACAGCAGCATAAAAATAACCCCACCAGGACACAAGTTGGCTAGGCAGGAATATCTGCACAACTCTCTCCTCTTACTTTACATCATTCTTATGTGGACAATACGAACTTTATCTGTTAATCTGTGTGCTTGTTAATCTAATATAAACTGAAGTTTAAATATCTGATAGTTATCTGAAAGAGCCAAATGGTGGTGTCAGATGGCTGTGAACTATCTGATGGAAATGCTAAGCTGTTGTATTCAACTTCTAAGACCTTGCTTTCCAGTGACTTTTCTAGCTGCTGTTGTTTTTCTCTGAGTCCATGCAATAGCACACTTTTCTGGAATGGCATTTGTCAGGGCACTAAACCTGTGGGCAGGAAGCCTGTAGAGCATTCAAAAAGCAGGGCATGAGCTCCTTTGAGCACATGCATGTAACGAAGCTTTCTGCATTGATACTCACTTCATCAGAGTGGCCTCTCAGCTCAGCGGCCTTTCTGCTTCAGAGGATGGTTTGACACATACTTAAGTCGGTAAGCTATGGTGTGGTGTATCAGCTGGGAGAGTTGTTTGTTTGAAAAGAGCAATACTGAGACTTTTGTTGCTAAGGAGTAGAGACCTGCGTTGGAATAGAGGTCTGGAATGTGCTAGCTTTAATGCTGCTACATTCAGTGATGCCTTCTTTAATAGGCAAACATCTTGTTGAACAAGTTTTCCCAAATATATACAACCTATAACATAATGAAGACTTGTGCTCGATTTCTTCCTTTTTTGAAACACTATCTCTTAGAGGTTTTGTGAGCCTCTTTTATAGGTAAGTCATTTTAATCAAAAAAGTCTTTTGTGGAAGTGCTTGGGAGTTTCCCTAGGTGTAGTTTGGAGACCAGTGTGTGCTTTGTACATGCCCTAAGCGGTGTTTTGGCATGGGAAAAATTCAGATTTAGCCCACATGGTTTGGGTACATTATATGCAACTGGTTGTTACTCTTTACCTTTTTTGAGTTTGTTCCCAGATCTTAAAGATTACTTCAACTGTAGAAGACTGTGATTTGGATGTTGNCCTATGTCTTCCCCTAATGTTGCCACTTAAAACCACACATTACAGTCACTTCTGCAGACCAATTGCAGCGGTATAATTTTGTGTGGTGGGAAGGATGGAATGAAAATTTGTGTAGTGATTATGGTTTGTTTTGGTATTTAGCTTGAAAGTATTCAGTTATTTAGATATCAAGCCCCATATTAAAGTGTGTGTGTGAAAAGGTGTGAAATACCTAAGTTATTGAGGAAGGATTCTAAAGAAAAGATAAATGGATAGCAGCAAGTCAAACCAACAAAATTTGTTGTATTTGCTTCAGAGTAGCCTATTTCCCACTCAGCTGTGACATAAATAAGGATTGTATGTATTTAAATTCATGTAATCTTTGGCTGCAATAGGTGTTAATTCAAGTGAGATTTTAGAGGAGCAATATTGTCATTTCTGCTCAGCTGAGAGCTCTGCTTCCTCTGCTGCTGAGTGGATCAGCTATTTCTGCGTGGGCAATGTTTGCTGATGCCAATTCTAAGGTGGCTTTGAAAATACTGAACATCAGCAGCCTTCAGCTTTTGGGGTTTTTTTTCCCTTTTAAGGTGGTGAAGTTGATCCACCACTTTGAAGTTGCCAGCATGGTTTTAGGAATCCTGTTTTAAGTTACGGCTGTGACTCATTACTCTTTTTCTGGCTCAAGAATGTACAGGGATTTGGGGACAAAATGATGGTTTATGAATGTTACAGAAGAGCGTTGTCTCCAGGAGACAAAGATTTTTATTTGGAACACTTCAAATTTGCAGGTGGTTCCTTTTTCTTGTGCTTTACTGAATAAGTTTAGTTTTATGTTGGAACTAAAATAGCTTTATTTATCTAGTGCTTAATAAAATACTGTGCTTCAAACTTTGAGACCATGCTCTTGCATAATCCCTATAAACTTGGGGATGAGTTGGGCCATCTCCCCTTTTCGTCAAAACTGAGCATTACACATAGACTGTTTTTTGCTAAGGAAATGTGATTTTTAATTTTTTTTTTTTTTTAGTTTTCATATTGCTACTTTGAAGTTCTGTTGCAAGCATACTTCATGCTAAACTTTGAGGCAGATTACTTCAAGAAAAGAACCACCTGAGCTGGATTTTTAGCTGCAGAAGTTTGTTAGCATCAAGGCCTTCAGAAAATGGGCTTATCTGTCTCCAAGTGACAGATTTGCTTTCTGTTCTTCAAAACCACAAGATACGCTGTGGAATGTCATCCATGTTGTCTGAAGTAGACATATTTCATCTGAGCATGGGGCTGTTTTGTTTAATGCTTCTGTCTTTCACTGGCATTTCTAGAGCAAATAGAAAAGTAAGCGTGCAAGTAAGATGTAGGAGCTGTTTCCGTGTGTTTCTTGGTTGAGAAATGAACATGGGCAAACTGATTTTAAGCTTTCTAGCTTTGCATAATTCTGTCTTTTTGTGTAGGCTTTACAAGAGATGAAGGCAGGCAGTCTCAAGGAGAACTTTATCTTGAAGCATGTGACTTCTTATTTTCTCACCTGCTTCTAAGAGTTTCGTACCTACTTCCATATGCTTGAAGAATGAAGTAACACATTAGTATGCCATATAGAGCAGAGTCTGCAAATAGGTCTTCATTTGTATGCTTTTCTGATAGCTGAAATCATGTGGGTATCATTACCTGTTGTCTGAGTGCCACTTTTCTCATCATGGCGTGCATCTCCTGTTGTGCATGGTAGACGATTGCTGGCTCNAACTTGACACAACACTTTCAAATCTGAAGCAATATCCTTAGAATAGATCTACCTTGAACATCTTAAAGACCTGATGGCCCTATGGTACTTTACACTGAGGTGGCTGACTTTGGAAATCCATGTTAATGCTAGGAAAATGAAAAGAAAAAAAAAAAAGGAAACAGAGACCATTGTGAGGAAGGCTCTATGGCACTGTGATTAGTTTTGGTGTAATATTACCTTTTTTTTTCTTGCTATCACATGACCTGGCATAGCATTTGTATTCCAGGTGCTAGGCTCTGTCCTGCGACATGTGGAAAATAGTTTCATGTGGCTGCAAGAATAGAACATACCAAAAGGAGTGATCCAGAAATAGCCAGGCTGGTCAGAGAATTGGTATTTAAGATGCCTGTCTGGTCTATGTCTGACCCTTTATTAATAAAAAAAAAAATTGTGGGGTGTTTTGGGGTTTGGAATGGGTCTTTTGGAGTTTGTTTTTGTTTTTCTTCTTGCTATGTACAGCAACCTGGCTGAAGTTACTGAATTGACAGGGTCTATATATGGGGGTATTTAAGCTGGGGAATCTTACACTTTAATGGAAGGATGGAAAATTTATGGAAGTTGTGAAATGAGATAGTACTCACCCTGTAGTCCTGAATCACTGTCCAGCAAAATCTAATGCTACCTCTTCTCTCCCCAAGTTCTTAATCCTAAATGAAAAGAACAAGCACTAAGTATGGAGTCCCATTTCTGGTTTTAATAGCATAGGTAGGGAATTCATGAAACTGCATGGCTTGCCTTTAATGGATTTGGTCTTTTTAAAAAGAAGCCCAGGGATGCTAAATGGGGACACAGAATTGGGGGTAGAACCTTACTTCCAGGTGTTTTTGAGGGCCAGTGACTTGCACATTTAGGCACCTCTAACCCTGTTGTGTGTATAGATGATGGTGGGAGCAGCACCTATTGCCTCAAGGGATGGGCACCCCCTAGAAGAGCATTGCTTTGTTCCAAAACGTGACTTACTGTTAGCTATTTATTAGCCTTGTCTCTTGAACAGCATTTTCTTTCTCCAGTAAAAACTGAAGTGGGAGGAATTACTTTCTTGAGTACTGGAACAAGAGTGGAACTAACTCCTCCACCACTGGCAGGGATTCTTTGGGGAAAGTACATCTTTACTGATGGTGCAGGCTCTTGTCTGTTTTTGCATCTACCAAAAAAGCATCATGATCTTGATATAGGGACTTGGTAGGGATAATTCCTGTGCAACTAATGCAGTAGACTTGAGGGAGTTTTTCTGATAAGCAGCACATGTCCCTGCTCAAATAGAAATGGACATGGTTCTGCGTGGTTCTGCCAACCCCTTCTTTGAACTTAAATATGCACAAATATGTATGCAAGAAACTCTTAAAATAATAAATCGTGTTTAAGAAGGCCTATAAGCAGGTAAGTAGGCTTAGGCCAGGTTTGGGGCCCCAGTCATCTTTGAGAGTCCCATTGTGGAAGAGCGCGAGTGAGCTGGTGTACGGGGCGTGCAGAGCAGCAGGGACAGGCATCGGGGCTCCACTGATGTTGTGTGGCTCGTGCCGGTATTACGAATCATAAATTTCAGTGACCTTAAAAATACTGTTAGCTTTGCAAATGGGCAAGGAGGGGAATGACTTGCTTAAATTTGTCAGTGTAGTCTGGCCCAGAGCCATGCGTTTCCTTAACTGCTTGCAGGAACATATTTTCTGATTTACAGTATCAGGTAGTGAAACAACCACAAAGCCAGTTTGCCATTTACTTATTGTGTGAGAGAGAGATATTTATCTATCTCACTACATATATATATATATATATATATATATACACACACATACATATATATATAGGTGTATATGTATATGTAGTGAGCTATGGGAGCCAGGTTCAGGATCCCAGATACGATACTATGACCCTATAAACAATAATGCATTTTTTTTTTCCAGTAACAGTCTTTAAATTCTGTCTGGCCTACATACTGTACCTTACTAACAGCACATCCATAACCCGTGCGGTTTCTCGCAGCTCAAAGTCCAGAGGCTAAATTGTTGGTTGTTTTCTGTGGAAAACTTTCCATCTTAAATAGGTAAATTGAAAATGATTCTCAACAGAAGGGCTCTGAGAATGTCCTCACCAGCTCAGGGAAGCTGCTTGCTTGCTTCAAATCCAAACAAAGAGCAGACAGTGTATATTTGAAAGCCTTTTTGTCATGATTCAGATCACTTGTCCTAGTTTCCAAAGGCCGACTGAATAATGTCAGCTCAAGACTTACAATGGGATATGTCAGTATTTATTCTACCTCTTCTCCACTTCATAACATCCTAGTCCTATTATTTCATCCCTGCTCTCCTCCCATTGTTAGATAGCTTGATTCTGTCAGGTTGAATAAATATCTAAATTCTGTCCACTGGAGAATGGCTCAGTTTCATCAGCAGATATAAATGACCCACAATTTCTAGAAATGGAGAAGCACATTGTTGCTGCCTTTGTCTGTGGGCTACCCCTCTGCACAAAACCACTAAAACTGAGATGAATTGATGAGAACTACAGCTCTTGGTTTCCATGGGTCTACCTGTTGTACTCGAATAAGTGAATAGGCAGCTGTGTGAGCATAGCACCCGTGGGCTATACTTTGGCCACCCATGTGTTCATATATCATGGGTAATGGTAAAAGAAATTGTTTTAACTGCTGATTGCTGCAGACATGCTGAAGTAGCATGTTGCATTTTGTAAATATGATTTGGAGCTAATGAAGCAGATCAGAGAGAAGCAGCCTTTTACATAATGCCATTGCTTCAGCACTAATATGACTAATCTATTTGGACAAGTAACGATGAACTTCTGAATGGCTTATTGCAGGATGCTTGAGTAACCTGGTTAGAAACAACAACCTTTGTACTGGCATGATAATCTTTTTATAAGAACAAGTGGCTAGGTTCTCTGCAGAAGTGTACTATTTTTGTTTCAGAGTAGTAGGATGATAAGTCTTGGGGCAATGCATTAATAAAAGAAAAAAAGGAGAAAAAAAAATCAACCAAACTTCATTATAATTGCAGGCTGGAAAATGTTATTTGGATCATCATCTGTGGATACAGAAGAGAGGGGAGAATGAGACTGGAGATGCGTAGTGATGCAGGACATGTTGAGGGACAGATAAAACTGCTAATGGCTGCCTATAGAAAGTTTGCACCTTTTGCTTGAAAAAAGTTTAAGTATTTCATCATTTACCCCAAACCTAAGAAATTAATAAACAAAAAAGCCTTAAGTTTCAATGTACTTGGGTTTTCACAGACTCTAGACAAATTTGCGTTAGTTTGAGGTTGAGGGGTCTGGTGGCTGAGTATTTTTTATTTGGTAGATTCACAGGCTCCTTTTACCTTTCTGAGTATGTACTTCTGGTACTATTCTTCTAGCAGAGCACGTAACATAGAAGACTGAATCTCTGATGATACTTAGACTGAATGCACTTTTTTCTCCACAGATTGGTGTAATGCTGTTCTTGTGCTATCCTGCAGTGCTGGCTAACTCTCAAGGAGAGGAGACAATAAATCAAATAACTTGTATAAAGTATGGGAGTTGGTCATAGCTATATAATTTTAATAAATTGAAGCTGTCTTTTGTCAATAAGAGTGGTATTGTGGCTTTATGCTTCTGCTGAAGCTGGGTAGGTTTTTTAAAACCTCATAACAAGACAGTATACTAGAGGCAGACATTCTGGTTAGGCAGGAAGCGTGCAGCAGCTTCGGAGCCTGCAGCATTCCCTGTTTTTTCAGCCTGGTGCAGCCTTTGTTTTTGTCAGGGGTACCTCTGCAGCAAGAAGCTATCTATGCCATGCTGGATAAGTCTTGCACTCGATAGCATCTTTTATCTTTCAGTAATATACCTTGGAGAAACATGTCTTAAATGTTTCCTTCTTCTTTTGTTTTCATTAAATAATAATTTTAGTAATGCCTTGGAGCATTACTGTCCTTTAGCCTAAGGAGGAAGTTAGAAGAGTGCACCAAATAATGGCCTTATTCAACAGGAATGTTATTATTTACTTAAGAGTTGTGTGGATAAAGCTGAAGGTGACTTGATAAGGAGTCCTGTGCTTTGAAAGGACAGATTTCCTGAATGCGCTTTTTTCATCATTGCAATCTTTTGGCCAGATCTTGCTCTAAAACTGCTGCTGTCACATTTTTACCTTTCAGCAGACTTCCTTTACAGAAGAGTTATGAGCCTGACTGATGCATCTCTGGGAAGATTATATTTAGTCACGGGGAAACTTACCTGTTGCAACTATTTCCAAGAAATGTAAGAGTAGTCCTGAGCTACTGTACCAAGTTATCGTTGTGACAGTACCTAGTTAGGGCTATGAAGTTTGCAAATAGATTTTGAAGAAAGTCTGACTTCATGTATTGAATTGTATTTACTTTGCTCCCAAATAGATTTTTACCCTAATGAGAGCTGGATGAACACAGCTGCTCTGCTTGCAGCTTGCATAGAAATCTTTAGAAGTCATTGTGTGCTTTTTTTTTCTTTTTTTCCTGAAATGGTAAACAAAGCATAAAATTTAGAAGGCAAGAAAAGCTGGGCATAGAATTTGCGTTTCAATATAGCATCCTAAGGCCTAGCACAGTGCTCTCAGATCATTTCCATGTTCTTCACAAGCGGAGTTTACTGAGGGAACATGAGAATTTTCTTTCCACGCATTGAATCCTGTGTGGTGAAAACTTAATACCATGTGTGGGTTCAGAATGTCTATTTGTATTAGCTTAAAAAGTGTTGGAAAAGAGCAGTTTCATGTTCATCATGAAGTAACTGCTTCTAGTAAAAAAAATCAAAAACAACCAAACAAAATAAACCTGTACATTTTTTTCAGAGGTGGTCTATGTTCTTAATTTAAAAATACTAAGTTATGTAGATTTGGCTGCTTCAAATTGAGCTGGTAAGACCAATATCTCTTTCAGCTTAGACTTTGAAGTAAAAAGTTTCTCAATTAAGAAGCAAAGAAGTTAATAAAGTTATTTGTGATTCTTCTAATAATCATATTCTGGTGCACTGATGAGTTTATTTTCCAAATATAGTAAAAGGATTTTGAAACTACGTGAAGTCCTCAGACTCTACTTCATGATTCAGTAAGAGAAGACCTCAGTGACAACTGGTAACTCATCCCCTCCTTGGAGCTGAAATCCCCAAGTCCAAATTCAAACAAAGCCTGTTTTTTGGAGAAGAATGGTCAGTTTTGTTTCCTTAGCAAGTTCTGGTTGCCTTGCTGTGTGTATTTCCAAGTATTAGAATACGCTAGCCAGCTTTCTTCAGAGGTGCCTTACAAATTTGAGTACCTTTTTTCCACAGATTATTAGGGGAAGCTTTCAGTTGGTTGTTTCAAATGTAAAAAACTGTCAAGCCTTGGTGACTGATGATGTAGCACTCTTGGTTCCTGGTTGAGCATTGGTCTAATAATGTGCTTTTTATGATTTTTACCATGAATTTAAGGTAGCTTCACGAAAACAATTTCTGCCACGTTAAGTAACTGTGTTCTTGGTTTACATGATAAGCCTTCCTAACAGGCTTTTGTTCGTTTCCTCCTTGGGGAACACATAACCACTGCTGAAGTCGGCTTGCGGAGACACTGGTGATTTCTGCCCTGGAAGTAACGCAACCTGAGGTAAAGGAATAGTGAAAACATTTCAAGGAGGGGGAAAAAATGTATTAACTAACAGTGATTATAGGAAAAAGATTTTTTTCTCCCCGAGAACAGAGGCCAAGAAGCTTGCGGGAGTGATTTTTGCTGAAATGCTAAGTTGTATAAATGTTTGAGTACAGCTACTATGCTAGCTCAAAGCCTCTCTGCTTATGAACAGTCAAGACAACTGTACACTTTTGTAGGAAAAAGACAAATAATTAAAGTAAATGTGAACCCAAATGTTTTTAAACTTGCCTCCTGAGTTCTCACATATTAACAATTCTAATGACAAATAGTTCAGTGGAGCAGCAAGAGAAAGTATGTCTAAATAGCTTTTTATACTACAAGTTAGTATGCAAAATGCAAATTGGATGAGGTAAACTACACAGTTCCTTTGCCTTAATTACATTCCAGGTCACTGGCTTGCTTTGCTTCAAAAACCAGCAGGAGGCCGCTACAAAAACTTTTATTTATGAGTAGGACGTTGAGCAAGACAAACTGGGGCAGGCGGGGGAAGCGTTTCACTTACAGGCATTGGAGGGGCAATTCTCCCTCTCGTCCCTACTTCTGATTAAACCTTTGCAGACATTCCCCTGGTGTATGACTGTTTGTAAGCCTTCCTCTCATCTAGGTTTGATAGCAAAACCGAAATACTGACGCCAGCGTCCCTTGAAGCTGAAAGCAGTTGCTGATGACCATGGTTGCCTTTTTCCTGTGTCACCAAGCAGTTAGTTCCCCAAGCTCTTGGAGCGGTGCTTCTGCTGGCGGTAGCAGCCCAGGTTCCCTGCCCATTGCTCCAGCCAGAGAAAGCCTGTTTTCAGGGCCTCATCCTTCTCCCTGTATGCACGCAAGAGCACAAGCGCACGTTTGCACGCTGGCACGCAGTCCTGTGTGACGAGGACGATAACAGTCCCCAGCTCAGTTAGCACAGGTTCAGTTATTTGGGCAGCAATGGCTGACTGAGCAGCTGTTCACCATTTTCTTCAGTGAACTGGCATTGGCAGGGGGGGATTGGGCAAACTCAGCCCGCTGCCTAATGGCCTGAGATGTGCTCCTGGACACCAGTTCAGGTTTGTGAAGGCAGAGTAATGGACCTGCTCTGGGGACTTAGTTGAGTCCCCTGTATCCTGCAGAGTGCTGTAAGTTTCATCAGCTGTCAAACAACAGGCTTTATTTTAGCAGCAGCATTTTAAATTATGAAGTCTGATTCCTGTTTTTGCAGTCTCCTTTCTTAGAGTGCCATCTCCTTGTGTATGCCTTCACACTTCATATGCTAGCCAATGTATGATCTTAAGTGTTTTCTTCTATTCCTGCTTGGTTTTGCTTAAGATTTAAGGGACGCTGTTTTCAAGCACACATCCTTCATTTTTAGGTTTCTGCATATCCAGAATATGAATGAAATATAGGAGAAAATAAAGCTGATTGTTTTCTTCATCTTACAGTATTTTTGGTAAAAACATTCCATTGAATAATTTTATGGTGTTTCAGCTCAAGTCTCATTGTCCTTTACTTAGCCAAATGTGATGTGTCTAGCTATCTAGGAATTTTCTACTACTTAAAATGCCTAGAAATTAATTAGAGTATCTATTAAATCAGTTAACTTCGCAATACTGTATACGAAACTTCCATTTAAAAAAAAAATCATCATCAATATGAATACCACTAATCTGAAGTATAATAGAATTGTATCTGTTTGGAGGTTGGCAACATTTGGCATTTTGTAGCCAACATGCTTCCCTTGTACAAAGTAAGTAGTTCAGTTGTAATTAAAATTAATGATGTTTTACTCCTAATAATAAATTTCACTGAACAAATTTTTGTTTCTGCAATACTATAAATGAAACTAAAGTGCTGACAATTCCCAGAGGATTAAAAAACAGCTTGCAAGTATAATATATCCTTGACCCCTTTCTTCCCTTTCTTGCTGGGGTGGAGATGAAGATATTTGGAACATGAATAGATAGTGTGAAAAAAAAAAAAAACCCCAAACCCCAACCCCCAAAAAAACCCAACCAAAAAAAACCCCCACCAATCTTCAGGAGTCTCAGTTCTCCCTCAAAGAAGGCTGAGTGGGCAGAGGAATCAAAAAGATAGTATTTTGGGAAGGATTCTTTCAAAAATCTGTCAAAATGCTTTTAAAACTTAATGCTGCAAATATTTGTGAATGAGAGAGCATCACAAACTTTTCCTGTGGTTTTTCTGACAATGAAACTTCGTACGTGTTTTAAAGAGATTAGCTCTAGCAGTGATCTCTAAAGAATGCCTTTATGTTGTGGACATGTTGCTGTGACCAGTCATGCAGTAGGTCTCTGGAAAGGGGCGGCAAAGGAGGGGATTCTGATCCGCCTTGTCTTTTTCCTCCTATTTAGTTCAGTAAAGTGGTTGGTGAGATAGCACAGGAGAGGATTTCTGCCATCAAGGAACGTGGTAGTAAAGTCCGCGCCATATGCATTCCTCTGCATGGAGGTGACTTGTGAAATGGCTTTCAGAAAAACAAATGTGGTGTGAACCCTTCCTTTGTAAGGACCCAGGCACTTAAGACAATTGGTCAGTTAGAGTGGGTGGATTAAAATGGAGAGCTTGCATAAATAAGATCTTGCATATTTTAGGTTTTCCCCCTGATTAGAGGGTGGAGGGTTCAATACGGTTTTAATAAGATTAAGATGTGCTGGACTTTAAAATTATGTGCATTGGAGGGGAGTGGTTTTGTTTTCCTTGGATTTTTTTTAAATTTGTTTTCAGATCCTAGTATTGGACATGGATGGAGGGTGGAACAGTTTCAGTTGTTCTCCTTTTTTCAAAGTAAACAGTTTAAATACAATGTCTCTGTAGCCACAATATTTTTTCTGATGGTAGAGAAAGCATTCATTTCTATGGCAGAAAAATGAAACGCTACTATGGTCTGACCACAATCAATATACTTAAACAGACTTTCTTGTGCTCTGTATTATACTGAACGCTGTCCAGGTAGACTGCTCTTCTCTTTTGGTATTTAGAGGTCTTGGACTCAAATGCCAGTAAAGAAGGTGCTCGACTTTCACGATGGGGTCCTCAGATATGTAGACGGGCACTTCAGACTCTTCTGTGTATTTTCACTGAGAGGAGAAAGCTTTGCAAGCAGCCCCAGCTTCAAATTGATCCTACCAGTGTTATACAAAGTACTCATGGTGGGTATTTACGGATCCCTTTCTAAAATTGTCATGAACCAGAGTTAAAGTGGTGCTCTCATGAATTTTCAAGTTCCTGGGGTTGTTTTTAGCACACTCACTTCCCTGTCAAAGCTGAATTCATGAACTTGTTTTGATTTCTCCTAGATAACTTCCTGACTTAAAAGAGGCTTCAGGAACTTTAAATGAGCCTGTGTACTTGTAAAACTGGACCTTTGTACAGGCTTTTTTCCCCCCTTTCTATGGGTGTGGAAATTTTCAACATTTTTCTTATAGGGATGTGTAGCATGAAACAAGAAACCTTGGAGTGTACTCAGCCTTATGAGCAAGCACTTGTGATTGTCCTTTTGCAGACCTTTGGAATGCTTTGAACAGAAAACTGATGGGTTTGGGGATGACTCAGATGTGTGATAGTTGATTTAATTTAAAAAGGGAATGGAAAAAGCCAATCTCTTCCGTTTTTTTCCTCTCCTTTGTAATAAAACCGTATGACGTGCACTCCTGGACAATTCCCATATGCTATCCAGTTACTCCTAGTCTCTGCAGCAGAAAAGAGAAGAAACGGTGTCAAACCCGGTATCTGTGGGCATGAGATAAATCTTCTCTGTCTCTGTTTCCAAGGGTAGAAGGGCATTGGGAAAATGTTCCGTTTCATGTTTCTTCATGATACATATCTCTCACTCCCCACTGTTTCCNCCTCTTTCCCCACTGTTTCCTTCTTCTCAATTTTTAAAATCAGCTTTCCTTCCCTTGTCTTTGTGTTTTCTCAGGAATGGGGTCTGAAGTACAGAGTTTTGGTACAAGTTGCCTTTTACTGCTGCGTACTTTCATGTGTTGACATACAAGTTCAATGTATGTCAATGTAATCCAACCTTTGTCATGTAAATTTAAAAAAAAAGCAGACACTTGAATGACAGAAGTCGATTTAGAGCAAATCAAAGGGTGCATGTTCTTCAGCAACAAAACAAGGTTGTCAGCTACAAGCAGGCAGAAATTCGGGTAGTGAAGCTTTCCAAGGGTAGCTGCTGATCTTGCCTCTCCTTTTCCATCATCCAGGCTTCTGTGTGATCCTTTGAAGCTGCTCTTGCTGGTGAGAGAGAAGTGAAGAAGAAGGGCTGTTATGGGTGTTGTCAGGAACAGGCTCTAGCTACGGAGTTGTAGGAGAGAGGGGGAAAGAGGCAACCAGAGAGAGTCCTCCTGGCTTATTGCAAGTTCTTGCTTTCAGCTGAAGGTGTACTCTGTGCCACTTACTGAACTCAAAGCTGCAAACCAAAAAGGCTCATGCTTTGACTAGTTATTTGTAAAAAAAGTTTGTATAAACATACTACATAAAATCACATGCACGCAAAAATACTGGCTACTGTCATGTGGGGAAAGCAGCCGAGGTATAGACAGAAAATGTATGAACTGAGCTTATCTAACAAGTTATGAGCAGATTGGCTGATATGATGCAGTAAGATTGGCTTATAGGGACATTGCCTAGCCAGAATTCCTTCTAGTCATAGCATGGAAATCTCATGTTAATGAAGCTGAATTTTAAGTGTTTAGTGTTTAAAACTGACAGACAATTCTCTGACTAATGTGCTCATGCTGTTTCTTCTGTGTTTTGTATTCTTCTGTCTTTGTGCAACTTTAAGGCAGTCACTCAATTTCTACCTGCTGGTTCCTTTTTTTTTTAATTTATTAGGTAATGCAGCTTTTGATTGTAGGTGCTGACACTTCCAAATCCAGCATTCTGGCCTTCTTTTTACAGTGCTAAACTTTGGAGGGACTTGACCAGACAGCGTATACATCTTTATTGTTCTGTATTACAATTATTTGGGATTTTTTTAAATTAGACCTAATCGAGATGTGCTAGTAATAGCCTTGCAATACTGTACAGAATTGTTTTGACATAAGCTGCTTATCAGCTGGGTCCGATGATAAAACATGAGTTTAGATTTTGATCTATACAATAATGCTGGTACAGTAGTCTATTGTATGAAGTGTCATACTTAAAATGCTTTACCTTTACAAGGATTTAGATTACCGCATACTTTTAGATATGTTGTAGAATACCTCACTTGTTTCTTCTGATGAAAGAGCAAGGAGAAAATCATTGTACTTGGAACTTGAATACATTTAACACACAAAATAGTTTAGTTGTCTTGCAGTTGGCGGAATTTTAGTCTAGAATACATTGAAAGATGGCGTTTGTGTTGTATATGAAGTTCATATGAAACAGTCCTTGACCTGGTGTGCATATTTGTTCCTCTCTAGCTTTTTTTAAACATTTGACTACCCACATCTTCCATCCTCAGGGCAAGGCAGGTAGGTGCAGGGGTGTGGGGGGCTTTGCTCAACTTTTGCTGGTAAGGGGCAAGGGTTTCTGTCTTTCTGTCGTAGTACTAAAACATAGAGATGAACTTCTGCCAGGGGCTGTCATTGTTCCTTCTCAGAGGAGCGTGTGTTCAAGTAGTTATTTTGAGCTTACATTCATGTTGAACATCTAACACTGATAAAACCTGAAAGCCGCTGTTAACTTCAGTGGAGTCATCAGTGCAATTTTGCTCTTGAATTCCATCAAGACTCCAGCTTTGCCTAAAACAGTTGGTTAGCTCAGAGCTTTTGCCAATACAGCAATTGCTTTAGACATGGTAAGTATCCTTTGGGATGCCAGGGATTTTACTGTGCTTGTGGCTTTATTGTGCATTGGGAGTATAACAAGTAGAATTCAATTTTGCATGACTTCACAAAAATAAATGTGCATTTCCAGCATTCTGTTCAGCTGTGCTTTATGGGGGCAGAGTTGGGGAGAAAGGGGAAAGATCAGCTGAGCATTCATTGAGTCCCATCCTACAGAAGCTATATATGCTCTTATGCAAGTTGTGGTACTACTGGCAAGTTTGTAAGGCTTAGCTTTTTGGCCCCATCTATTCAATCAGTGCATACAACTGTAAAACTGTTCAGAAAGTTGAGTTTCCCAAGGCCATCTTAATAAGGGATAATTTGAACTGTGTTGCTAAAGTATTCTTTTTAAGAAATATAGGTAAGGGATGTGATCAGATACTAGCACAAATCTCAGTATAAGACTAATTCTGTTTTAAATTTACTTTGAGCAAAAATAGTTGGGTAGAAGCTGTCACTGAAGAATTTCTTCAGTAGCTTCCTTAAATGAATCCTAAGTTCAAGATCAGAAAGTTGTTTTAGGTAGTACTTCCTGGAAGCCTCTAGACCAATACTGCAGCTTTTTACAACTTCGTTAAAGCACAGGAGGAAGATGACATTTTTTCTTGATGGTTCCTTCTCAGGATATTTCAGTTATTTTTCCTTGCAGAGGTGGCACATGGTGGTTTCCCAAAGGATTTGGTGTTGAGCTTTGCTACTGAAGAGCAGGTGACTCTCTCTCCCCTTTATGAGAGCTTTCTTCAAAATGAAGTATTTGGGCATAACAACAGAATTCAGCCTGCACCCCGTTGTATTTCTAACACAAGCAGAAGTCAGGACATCAAGGGCGCCTTGAGAGCCTCATTGTTTTGCTGAAATAAACAAACCTGCCTGTGTGTAACTTGCTTGAATTTCCTGCAGGCGAGTGAGGCGGTTGGGAATGTGTAGGGCTGAGAGTATGAATGTGAAGGACCTGTGTTTCAGCATCAGGAGTAGGGATAGATGGGATGAAGAGTTTTAAGAACAGGTGGGTTTTCAATTTGTTGGGTCTGGGTTGTGTTTCTGGGGTTTTGCTTATACATGCTGTACTCAACTGTAAAACCTGTCAAAGTACATTGGAGCAGCTAGATCTGGAATTCACTTATTACAGTCAGAACAGCTGGATTCCAAGGTTTTGGGTTTGCTGCCTCTACATAGTAATCCGGATGAACTTCCAGGGTGCTTGCTTGCTTTTAATTGCAAGTAGCGTCCTGTTCACCACTACATACCCTGCTTTAATCTGTTGCCTTTATTAAGTTGTCCTAGTGTAGAAGTCGTGCTGGTTAGCAATGGCTCTTAAATGAATTCTGCTGAATCACTGTTAGGTTTTTCTTCAGAAGATTTTGGCTTATGCAGGTTGATACTTAGCTTTTGACAGTAAAGCTATTGCAGGTATTTTCCACTGATAAATATGTAACACTTGATAGAAAAGTTTTTAAAAAAAAGTAATTTTTGTTAAACTTTGCCTATAGTATCTTTTAAAATGTAGATACCATAGTTTTAGGGCTCCTGTGTGGAGGTGGTGAGTCTTGTGAGAACAACATACAAGGAATGATCAAGTGAACAAACTCTGAACTCTGTCTCAGGGGGGGAAAAGAGAGGGATGTTTTCTGCGTTATGAAATTCATACAAACTTTTCCCCCAGTGAGGATTTAATATAAGTGGAAAGCAGGATTCTTGCTATAAAACTGGTACCTGTGTTTTATTGCATCACATCATATAGTGATAATGCTAAGGATGATCTTCCTGTAAAGTAGGAATATGTTTCACAGAGACTAAAGGCTTGTCTGTCTGCTACTGTGCCAGTTTTGTCTTGTAGTGAATGTTTCTTTAAAGAAAAAGATGACAACACAGTTCAGTAAAATCCGGCATTTGTGGTCTGCTTTTGTTTCTCAGGTGAAAAGGTAACAGCCTTCAAGCAGTAGAGCTTAAATGCTAATTCCTAAAAGAAACTTAAAAGTACTTCAGAGCTTCTCCCAGTCCCCATATTAATATAGAGTGCAGCAAAATTGAGGAATACGAGTAAAGTGTATGCCAATAGTTACATGCCCATAAGAACAGCATAATGATGACTGAGTCCCTCTTCCACAGAGCGATACAGAATCAGTCAGCACCCTTGTGTTAAATCTTACAGGATTTTTTAAGAGTCTAAGTAGATTTGAGTGCAAAAATTCAGCTGTTGCTTTTGGAATGTTTTGTCAGGTGAAATTTTGCTGTATATATACTTGGTCTGTTACCTTTGCAAAGGCATTCTTGGTTGGTTGCTGATGGAGACTACAAGGTGAATCCTTGGTCTTAGGTCAATATAAAACCTGCTAATTCTGTGCCTTTATTCTTAAATTGTGACAGTGTGGACCTTCACAAGGAAAAATACTTCCAATAAGCATGTAACTGTAAGTAGGCTTTCTTTGTAAGTTTAAAATAAAACTGAGAACTGAGAGCAGTACAATAGTTTCAGAGTTTTTACTTGTGCTTTTCTGCTTCCTTTGCCACCCTCTTTTTTTTTTTTTTTTTAAAGTCCAACTTGCTGCTTTATTTTTATATATCTCATTGCTCTGGGCCTTGCCTGAAGTCACCACCGCTGTCCTTAGTTTGACAAGAATGCAAGGGGAAGCAGCCTTAAATGACTGAGAAGCTTCAAAAACATTGCAGGCAGTAGCTTCATCTGTATCTAATGAAAGGGTTTGGGCAAAAGTAGAAACCTGCAGAATGATCTGGCAATAAGGGTTCAGCAACAGCTATTGTGGCACAGTTTCCGGAAGGGTGGGCAAAGGCACTCAAGGGCTTTCAGTGTTTTGAGGTGATTGAAGCCTCTGCGCTTACATTTAGGCAAGACTAGTGCTGAGCCTCGATGTGCAGGTCTGCAGGGCAAGGCGAGCGTGAGGTGTTCCTGATTTCAGCTCAGAGGGATGGTGGGGAGAGTGCTCCCGGTGTGAACGAAGAGGCTGCTGACCACCCTGCTGATTTCACCTGGTCAGCTAGGACATAGTCCAGCTTTTCTTGGTGGATTCAGACCAAAGTCTTCAAAAGTGACTGGTGGTTTGGGGGTTTTCTTTTTCTCCAGTGAATACAAGACTTGATGTTCACAGAATGTTAGCGTGTGAAATAGGTTATTTCTGAAACGGCTTGCTGAAAGCCGTGGGTGGGCTTAATTATGTATCCTCTCCAGCAGCAGCCACCGTGTTGCAGCTCTGGCCCCTACACGCCGCTCCTCTGCTCTCCATGCTGAACTACTCACTGTGAGCTGTCCCTAAGGCCTCTCAGTCAAAAAGAGACGCAAGAAATTAAAACAGGCTGGTTTGCCTGAAAGGGCTTGGGGACAGCTTAGGAGGAGCAGCTGATGCAGTAGGCTTGATGCAATGCTGGCCTCCAGCCCAGGGCCCAACAATGTGCAGATGAGGATGACGACCTCTGTAGCTGGCCCAGCTGTAGCAGGAAAAAGACATCCCTAAATTAGGCACTCAGAGTCATTCAGTCACTTCTGAAAAGCCTCAAACTTAGACATTATTCTTACTGAATAACTTAAGCCTCTCTTACCACTGGTGAATACCTGAGACAGCTCAGGGTGGGCAGCCTCTCCAGCTGGCCGGGCTGGCTGTGCCATGCAGGTCTCAGGGAATTTTTAGCTTTCGTTCTGTCAGACCAATATTAGTAATAAAAATAAGACCTGCTGCACAGAAGTGAATGCGCTTCTTGTGTCAACACTTCCCTCCACTCTTATTTCGGTAATGTCTTAAATTGTTCTTTTGAGGCAGACTTTATTGGCTGTACTTTTCAAACGGGGGGGAATAATAAGTACTTGCAACTTAATCAGCCGTATAGCTGCAGAGAGTTTTTTTCCTGAGTACTTTTATGTCCCATAATGAGCTGGTATTTTATAACTTCTGATGGTAATGTATTCCATATGCCTTCCATCTCTGGGATAAAGAGCTTTACTCCAGAATCCAAAGCAAGTGGCTGTGGGTATTTATTTAATAAGGTTTGAAGTCTTTGCACTAGGCGGGTTGTCAGTACGGTGCATATCCAGAGCTTCCTCGGGCTGCTTATGGTTAGGTCTTAGTTCTTTAACATCACAGAAAGGTCGCTGGTGTCCCATCCGTGCTTCCTGCGAAGCAGGGTAGGGTTCGTGGTTCCAGTGACAGTCCCCCCATTTCAATCAAATTCCCTGCTTTTCTCTGTCCTTGTTCTAAATACCACTAGCTTCCCTCCAGGACTTGGGACAAGCTAAAACTGAGAGGAATTCAACCATGAATGTCAAGATAGCCAAATCAGTGGTCTGCTCTTAATTCCTTGAGGCATCTCCTCTAATGCCTTGCACAGAACAAAAGTCCTGTTGTGGGGGTGCTTAGGAGTTGCTGTAGTCTTGGAGTCCTGACAGGAATGAAAAATAACCTTTTTATGGTTTCTTGCTAAAATACTCAAAACTGCTCTGGTTGGGCTTAGCATTTGAAAAACATTTTCTGGTATGCAACTCTCCTAGATGTTCTGGTGTATTTGCCTCCACTCTGACTGAGGCAACAATAATTATCTTGTAAGTTTTTGGCAGGATTCAAATTTATGTTCAAGTCACAAAGGATCATCGTTACCATTTTATCCGTATAACTGTTGGCTTCAGTATAATATCACAGACCCCTGTGAAAACTCATATGTTCCCTTCGGGTATAATTAAAACTGAAGAAAATCTGAATGTGAATCCTGAAGAATCAAGAGTCTTCTAAATTTTGAACAGGAGGTCTGCAAGGCAGATTGAGGAACGTAATTTCAGAACTGCTGATGCTTTTACTGAAAATGGTGCTTTCACTGGCACTGGTAGGTTACGTCAAAAACAACTGATTTTTGGTGGTGACACTATGGTTATGCCATAAATTGTTGTCTTTGATCTTTAGCCTTAAGTTGCTCTGGTGAAGTCCAAATTGCCCCATCCACTCTTCCTGTAAACTTGGAAGAAAAAGGTCATTTGCCTTCTCATTTGATTATTATCCAGGCCATAGGAAAGGCAGGTACACTTCTGAGCCCTTTCCTTGTCCTCTGCTCCCCAGCCTGTCAGGGATGAGCCCTCTTGCCATAGCCGCACTGTGGGGCTGTCTGAGATCTCCCTGAAGTGAGGAACAGCCAGTGTTAGGATTGCTTCACAGTTTCCAAGTTCCATCCTGCTTCTGCTGTGACAGAGCTTGCTGTCATTTAAACTTTCCCTGCTTTTATGCTCTCCTGGCAGCAAATATCTGAGCTCTTTAAAGCTGCAGTCTGTCCAAGCTTACTTTTCCATAGGCAAGGCTGCTTCTTGTCAAACAGCTTTTGCTCATGGTTACCTGCAAAACTTCTGCAGACTTAGGAATGTGGTTCTGCACCTAGCTGATATGTCCTTGAATAACCTCTACTTAAAATCAAAATAAGCCATTGGCTTTTGATTTCCCCTCCCCCCACCCCTACTTACATGATAGTAGAACACTGTGATACTATCAAATCTCAGTGTTTACAACCCTTTAGCAGGAAGAATACTGAATATGTGAGCAGATTGCATCTCAGGCAACCACATGTGATCCAATATTAAACATGGGTTTTTCAAGTTACAGAATCAGAAAATCATGGAAGAGGCCAGGCTGGAAGGGACCTCGAAAGATCATCTGGTCCAAACAGATGGTTGGTTATGTAGTGAGGTAGACAAGAATAGGAAGAGAGAAACCATTTGCTTTAATGAAATGGGCCCAGTATTTCTTTTCTCTATGTTGTCATCAGGAACCTTTCAGCTTTAACATAGCAAGGGGTAGTACTTTCTGGGAAAAAGCACCTTAAATCCTTAGAGTTTGAAGGGGCTGTTTTATTTTTTTATATTTGTAGGAATAACTGAAGATTCTTACCCCAGTCATTTTCCCATCAAATCTGAAGTTTGAGAGAAAGTACAGTTCATACCTAGCATGAATACTTCCAGTGATAGCTCTGTTCTGGCTTTTCTAGTAAACATTTACTGATGATACTAAGTGTTACTGTGACTCGTGACTTACGACCTCTGTGAATGTATATGAAATTTGAAGAACTGACTTTTAGAGACTTCTGAGTAGTTTTATGGGTCCAGCTGTGCCTAACTTCACGTAGCTAGTCCAGGAGGGTCTGCTCCTAGACAGCAGGTTTCTCAGGCTTCTGATTTTTTTTTTTTCACTGTAACTTTTCTGAACACTAATTTTTCAGCACCCTTTGTGGAGTGTGGGCACCCAGGATGGTAATCTGCTACTCTAGGTACCACTAGATTAGGCAGGGTAATGTTACTTCTCTATTGCTCCTGAATGCTGTCATGTTTTCTGCCAAGCCTCTTGTCTGCAGTGCTGTAGCAGGAGCTCATCCTCTTTGTTATCCACCATAATCCCAAAGAACTTCTGAGGTTTGGTGTTTTCCAGGACACAGGTCTGCCTGTATTAAGCGTGAATTCCACCCTTTGTTCCTGGATGGGTAAAGTTGCATTTGGCTATATTAAAGCGCTAAATGAGCTTGGCTTCCCAAGGGATTGAGGTTGTGCTTTGCAATCCTAAGGGGTTTAATCAGCAGTGGGTTGTTCTTTTCCAGTGAAGTTAGAGAGCATACAGCCAGAAACAGGCCCTGGAAGATGACTGTAAAATGTCATTTTTTGAGGTGAAACTGCCCACACTCCTAAGAACTATTCCGTATACAACCATACCATAATACTTAACGGGCACTTTTTACTCCGTTACAGAGATTTCATTGTTTCTGTGTGTGGTTAATTTTTTAATCACTGCTTTGTGGCATGGAGTCTATTGTTCTGGACAAGCTAGGTAAATTATCAGTTACTTTAGCAACACATTTTTCATATTCCGAATGTAGAGTTTGATTCGGCTTTTGTGTTTAATTAAGGCTGAGTTGATCTGTGTAACTCAACTTGTATTCCCCATGAGTCTTTCTGTAGCTTTGCATAGAATGGATGCCCCCTGTTTCCCTCTATTCTGTTGGGCAAAGTGTTTATCCACAGCTTCTGTTGTTGGATTTGAATTTGCTTGGCAGTGAAATTACTGCTTTCTTGGGGCACCTATTTTTGTGTTAGATGCTGATACCCTGTGGACATTAAAGGTTCAGTCTTTTAGCTTCAAGCAACAGTGATGTTCCTGCAGATCCAAACTGGCAGACATCGGTAGCCTAAGTGCTAGTGTTTATTAGAGCAGAGCAAGGCTTGAGGGTAACTATGCCAAGCTTGGCTCATTAAACCAGCAGGAAGATTCAAGAAGGCTGCTTTTAAAGATAAGGGCAAGAATTGGCACAGGGTAGGCGGGGGTGAGAGAACAGCAGTGGGTAGGCCGTGTGGTAGGTGTCTTCTGTCTTCCCATAGAAAATTGAAGGCAAGAGCAGAGTCATTGAGACAAATGAGCTGTCCTACAAGCAGGAGTAATAGCAAGTTGGAGTAATAGTGTGCAGCACTCGTCGCTGCTGCAGTTTAATTGGCACTGGTCTGAAATATTTCGGTTAGAATACAGGATCAACTCTGCTTTTCTAGAGTCCTAGCTAGTTATTAATTCCTTAATTTTTAAGAATTTTGCTAAAGATTAGTGTAGGAAAATGAGTGATTTTATCTTTTATCATGATGGAGAAGCTACTTGGAATTAACGTAGCCTTTGTTTTGTTTATCCAGGGGAGCTCCCTTCCAAAGTTTCGCCAACACTGGTGTTCTTACAGAAATTTGAACTGGTTTAACTTGATCACCTCTTGTCTTTGTTTGCAGAAGACTTAGTATATTTGGATAACTCAGGTCTGCGCCGGACTGTTTAGGGTTTGATAGGGTAACTTGAAGTGGATAAATACTTCATAACAGAATGAGTAAATGATGCTTCTTCCCATTTCTATCCTAAAAGAACGTGGTCCTGTAAGAGTAGAGATGAGATGCTTGTCTTTGTGTTGCCATTGTTAATGATGGTTTCTATAGAGTAGAAACTTATTAATAGATTAGATTAGTAGAGTCTGAGACATTTAAAGTCATTTAACAGATTTGGTCTAATTGATAGCCTTGCTAATCTGAATTATTATAAATAGTGAATTCATTGTAATACAGACAAAAGAACTTCACTCTTTCCAATGCTCTACTGAGACTGAAACAGGGTCTTTGAGGGGTTTCATCTAGGTTGCATCTGTTTACACTGTGGCTGAGTGTACTACCTCTGCTGTGGGGTTTGGACTGAACAGGATGGGCTGGAGAGAGTAGGAACTGTATTCTTTGGGAAGCTATTGAAGCTATTCAAACCATGACCTTAAGGACGGCCAGAAGAGACATGAAAGTGCAAAAGTGTGCGTCAGCATATGCAGTACATCACCCCCTTTTGCAGTTACCAAACAGTCAATGTGAACTCAACAGTTACTAATTACTTTACTGTTGAGGATCAACATTTGATTTCCAGGTCCCATAAAGAAGACTGGTACCATTAATTGGTACTTCTGTGACTATTGCAGATTTAGTGTGGTCTGCTCTCCATGATACCAACCTGTCATGTACTTCTACCTATGAAAGAAGCCTGTACTGAAGCTGATACTAAATTACCTGCTTGCATGGTTTTGAAGCTGTGTTTCATTTGTTGTGCTGCAGTCTGTAGCTTGAAAACTTGCTTATGAAGTCTTAGGATGACTTGAGAGAAAAAGGCAAAGATTTTCTGTGATTAAGTGGATGCTTTTGTTTCTATTTCAGGAAAGCCCCACAGCATTGGCAGCTCAGAACGGATTCAGCTCTCAGGAATGTACAATGTTCGAAAAGGGAAAATACATTTGCCAGTCAACAGATGGACAAGACGCCAAGCTATCCTTTGTGGAACATGCCTAATTGTCTCATCAGTAAAAGAAAGCCAGACTGGAAAGATGCATGTCCTCCCTTTAATTGGTGGAAAAGTAAGATGTTTTATTTTATGTATTTGCTTGCTTAACCCCTATCCTGTTATGCAGAGAAGATTGTATTCGATTATGATGATTCTGATCCCCCAAAAGCTTGTTTCTATAAATGGAATTATCAAAGTATACAAATGACTTGATTTTGGTCAGAGTCATATTTAACAATTTATAATGCTGGGATTTAAATTCTAAGGAAAAGCAAGGGAAACACATTCAGTTTCTTTTTCTTGTGTGTAGTCTTAAATGTTTTATACGTGCAATAGTACACAGCCAAAGGCTACGTACAGCTGTATTGTGTATGATCTGTACCATACCTCCTCATCCAAGCTTTATCCATGCTGGGTTACTCTTAAGATCTGAAGAGTAACAAATAAGGGCATGGGCTTATTTTGAACATTGGGGGTTTTCTGAGTGTTTAGCATTGTATGAGTAGTGGTCTGTTGTAAGCTAACAGCAGCAAACTTTTTTACTTGTGAAAAGCTGAAACTGGCCTTTTTTCTGATTGATTACATTTGAAACCTAGGAGGTCCAGTCTGAACACAAGGAAAATTTTTTTTTCACTATGAGGGTGACCAAGCACTGGCACAAGTTAACCCGGGAAGTTGCGGAGTCTCCAGCCTTATGGTCATGGTGAACTGGCTGTAGGTTGTCCTGCTTGAGCAGGAGGATTGGACCAGATGATCTCCAGAGGTCCCTTCCACCTCAACCGTGGTGTGACTCTGTGAAACGTTAGTGAAGACCTAATAGTGTTTCAGAAGACTATTACTGGCTCGATTAGCCAAGGTAATGGGAAGAGAATCACTAGGTTGAGGATGAATTTACACCTGAAGTAATGCTTCTTTACCTTGTGTACTGATAAGTTTGATTCTTAATTGTCATTGGGAGAGAAACAAGCTTCACAATGCTATATATGCAGACTAGAGTTGATTCATTAATATTCTATACTAGCAATGTAGAAAGTAGTGCCACCTTCTAGGAGCTGTTTTTCCTATCTCCTTTCATGATTCTTCACAGGATTCTTCAACTCTTCCCTGGAAGTACTCAAGTAGAGACATTGTCCTCTTCTAGCAGCTGTGGGTGACCTTTGACAGTGAATTGTATTCCTGGCTGTAGCGCACTAGAGAGGACAGGATTCAGGTCCCCCATCAGCCTTCTCTTTGAGATGAAAAAGATTTTTATTTTTTCTTAAATTCAAAAAGAGAAGAGATTGTGTACTTTTTAATTGCTTAACATGGAATTTCTAAGTTATTTTTGCACAGAAATGTCTCGTGTAAGGTAAAACACGCAGGCTGTGTTAAGCAGAAAGTTGACAACAAATTTTAAAAGAAAAGGAGAACCAAGCTGAGAAGAATGCACTGAGGGCTTCTGCTGACAAAGCTTGGGAGGAGGATGCTTGGCACAGAACTAAGTGTTTTTTAAATTATCGCTCAAAAAATATTCTTCCTCAACCCCATAAATACTCTGCACTTCCTGGTTTGCAAAGGCTTTCCAGAATGCAGTGCTGAGACATTGAGACCATAAGTTGTGTGGGACTTCTCATGTATGGTAGCTGAATGATGTATTCTGGGTTGAAAAATGCCAAAGAATTAAATTGGGCTGCAAGAGAGGCATTTTGTTAAGCCTGTTTCTAATAAACAGGAGTATAATTGTAGTTTTTAAAGTTGTATAAAGGCAGCCTTAAATGTGTTTCACTAGGAAACCTTTTATGGTGCTCAGTCTTTCTTAAAATGTTGATGTTCTTAGTGTTTTTCTCCATTGGTTCATTTGTCCTACTGTTCTTATTCCTTGCTTGTGTAGATTTCATGAATATTTGACAGCCAAGATCCAGCTTGGTTGCTTGAGAGGGTTAATCCAACTCTACTTGATGAGCTCCTCTGGGGCACACTTTAACTTCGCCCTGGGGACTTCTGGAAAGAGGCTTTTGATTCTTATTCACTAACAGTTTTGTGTCTCTACTGTAGGTGGAAGAAGTGAAAAAGCACCAGCACTGTTTAGCATTTAGCTCCTCTGGACCTCAAAGCCAGACCTACTACATTTGTTTCGATAACTTCACTGAATATTTGCGATGGCTTCGACAAGCATCAAAGGTGAGAATAGTGCTAATTCCTGCCTGAAGGAATGTTTGTAGCGGTTCCCTCAGTTCAGTCTTCACACAGTGATACAGTCCCTCTTCTGGGTTCATTGTCATGAACTGCTGTTGCTGCTGTTAAGTGTTGCACAAAAAAACTCAGTTTGAATGCTCTTGATAACAGGCAATACGGAGTTGAGTTTTTCTGCATCTATACTGAGACTTCTTTCTACCATAGTTGTGTAAACAAAGTGCTGTGCTGGACTTTCTCCCTTTCTTCATCTTGATCCTGCTGGATGGATGGAGTGAGATTGTTAGAACAAAAAGGATGACAAATATAACTGTCAAAATTTCAGTTTAAAAAGCTTTGTTTCAGTGTTAATACAACCTAAAAGTGTGTTGGGTTTTTTTGATTTGTTCCTTACACAGAGCCTAAAGTTTAAATTGCTAGAATTAAGGAATTATTTTCTTGCTTGGAAATGTTGCTGAATCTCTCTTTAGTTGCATAACTACTTGATTTTTGTTCTTTTTAGTAAGCAATCATTTTATGTCAGTAAAAAAAAAAAAAAAAAACCAACTACTAACTAAAGCCTTCATAAACGAAATTTTATACTGTGCTTAGGGGACAATTTATTATGGGAGTTTAGGTCCTGCATTATTTCATTTGACTCCTCAGTTCCACTTTGTTGTTGAAAGGTTGTTTTTGCAATTACCTGTTTTATCTCTTAATCCCTTCCACTTTTTTGATGAATCCTCTCTAAAGTAATTTATGTATCTTGAACCATTGTATTTTTATATTTTTAACATGCAAGGTATTTTGCTGTGCTGTTAGCCCTCTCTCTTTGGTTTTCTAGTTGGGCCTAAACTGTCCATTAGTTTTATATGTGGTAGGGCTGTCTGTTCATGCTCTTTACTATGTTAAAGCAACTTGGTTTTGTGTGGTACTACTTAGAGATATTTTCAGCACACTAGATCTGTTCTGTCTTTTTAGATTGCAATAATGTATTACCCAGCCTGTTGCCAGTGGTACAGCCTGGGTTGTGGCCTTTTTTAAGAGGTTTGATTATTATGTCAAACTTTCTTCAAGCAGTAACTATTGCACCTTCCAACACATGCATCATTTAAAATGTCCTTTAGTTTTTTTCTAGTAAGTTTTAGAATTCTTTTTAAAGGTGCCATTCTGGCATCCGTGCTCAAGTCTGTTAAGGCTCAAGGTAAAAATCCCCAAGGCATGTTTTATGAGATGGTGAGGCATGGTCTGTCAGGTTTTTGAGTTCTTGCCGCTTTGTGGCTCTCTCTGGGAGAGTAGTGCCCTTTCATCTCCAAAGGCTTTGACATCAGATAAATGAAAGGCAAATCTAATGAGTGAGAAAAACAGTGGAAAACAATGAACTTCAGAAGTAGAGATAAATGGCCAGAAAACCCCTCTGAATTACTGGCAGCGTAAGCTTGTTCTGTGCCATGCTGTGCTTCTCTCTTTCTCTCTGGTTCACCCAAATGACTAACAGCATCGGGACGATAGCCAGCATGAGAACATATCCCCATGCACTCATGATAACCTCCCATTTTTCTTATGTGAGAGTACAAAGAAAATACATAGTCTCAAGTGTCTTTTTAGACTGTCAGAACTGAAGAAACTCACTATGCTGTGGTTTTCGTTGGTAAAACATGCTTTGAGGAAAAAGTGATGCTTCTTTTTCCCCAACTCCCCACCCTTCAGCCCCAAAAACTGAGACTCAGCATTCTGGATTCATGGATTTTGAAACAGTACTTTGCCACTTCAAGTTGCTTTTTTAATGTTTGGGTTTTCTATCCTCAGGCTGAAAAACAGAGACAGGCATGATTGTATGCAAGGCAGTTGTGTGGGATGTACTATGCAGTAACACTGTTTCTGAAGAACAGAAACAGAGAAACTAGTAATGCAAAAGTAACTCAAATTTCCTCCAGCTGAGGTGTCCAAGTGCTTAATTGTAAGGTGCATCATCCCTGATCTACATGTAGAAATAAAGGAGAAAAAGTTTCATCTTTAGCTCTGTAGTTCAGGCAAGCTAGTATTCTCACATAGGGGAAAAAAAACCCCAACATTTATGTGAGGTACTCTGCCTCAAGTGTCTGGAAGCTACTCAAGTTCAAAGAAGTTGAAAGATTCTTGTTACCCAAGAAAATACCATGTAAAGCATTATATGTCTAAAGGCAAGAAAATTTAGGAAGGGAGATGTTATGGCACTCTAACTCTGAGCTTCTAGTTGCTTGTTATGGGGCAGGTCACACGATACTTACAGATTCTTTTTTTAACTGTGATGTTGTATATAGTACTTGCACTTCTGTGAATTATTATGAATAACATTTAAGACTATTTTAAATATGTGTTATTTAATGGCATTTGTTTTGAAACTGACGTTTGTTCAGTGGTAGTTTTTCTGCAGTCCTTCACATTCCTGATGTGTGCTGCTGAAAACTGAGGCTACTGAAACTTAGAAGTGTAATGAAAGCTCTAATTATAAATTTTAATGCAGAAGGAGATCCCTGGTAAAGTGTTCCATTACAATTGCTCAATTCAGTTTTTAACTGTGAAAAAAATTTTCATGTCTGTCTTCTGTATACTTCAAAAGAGCTAGAAGATGATGTTATTTCAACTTCTAAATAACAAGCTTAATCTTGAAAGGAGACCTTGCAAAGAATGCTTGCTCTGCAGTCTTTCTCCCTACGGAATATTGGCAATGTTGACTTTTTAG
The DNA here is from genome assembly GCA_013401275.1 of Pandion haliaetus. NCBI lineage: Eukaryota > Metazoa > Chordata > Aves > Accipitriformes > Pandionidae > Pandion > Pandion haliaetus. The sequence continues at coordinate 31,342 of VYZV01026627.1, read as the reverse complement.
TGGTGTTCCAGAATGAGACAAATCCTAACACATCACTCTTGCAATAAATATATGTATGCTAGAGAAGATTTGAAGTCATGTTTGTAGAGACTTGGGCTCAATTTAATTAAAAATGAGCATTGCTCCTGTATAATCTGATTCATTCTAACAGTGAAATCTGTTAGCCAAGACAGCTCTCATGCTCTGCCCCAGTAAATTTTTGAAAGGGATTTGTGAATAGGTGTTAGGATTGGTTTTCCTGTATGTGTGTCCTGGGGTGAACAGAACTGTTTTCAGGACAGACTGGAATTACTGCACAAATACTGACCTAAATATCAAACTTGGTGACATGCTTACTCCAAATAGGTCACTTTTAGATATGCTGATTTAGCCTCAAACAGAATATTTTTAAAAGCTGGAAATGTGGCTTGTTCGTTAATATTGATAGTTCCATACCACAGTGCATTTCTTTCCTTCTGCTTTTCAAATACTGGAGCCCTAATTAAGGAAGCCCAAAAGGAAAAAAACCAAAAAATTTGGTCCTTTTTGATCTAATATGTTCATTCTGTTGCCAAATGTTGAAAAATAAGCTTATGCAACTGGGAGAGGGGAACGGAGGGGGAAGAAAGGGGCATCTTCATGGCTTTAAAGAATTTTGCATAAAGTCGGCATGATGGTTCTGGAACCCACACAATTACTTGCAGAGCGATTCTGATCTGCCACTGTTTGCTACTTGAATGTCAAATGCAGGAGGACAGGTGAAGAATGTGCAGTTAACAGTGAAGAGGGCACGATGAAGGCTTTCCTAGTTTGCCACCTCCAAAACCTAAAAATCTATACCCTTAATGTAGCAGAAGAGAGAGAGGTTTTACATGTAAGGTGTTAGCGAGTGGTGGAACTTGCTGTCACGAGGCTTATATTTGGGATGTGGTGGCGAGCTCCTGCTGTTTGACACTTCTAACAGCTAAACTTAGTTTAATGTTTTTCAACATATGAAATTGCTGTGTAAGTGTTGACTACTACACAACTCATGACATGAATGGTTTGGCTGGAGTAAAAAGGGTTATCAGTCCTCCATGTTCCAAAACATACAATTAAAATGGGATATCAATGTCTGCCTCAGAAATTCAGTATTGCAGAGCTTAAGCAGGGACGTATTACAGAATTTTATCTTCTTGGAAATAGCGTGCATCACTGGGCATGCTGAGACGGGTTATCTGACCCTGCAGAACTTGCCCCCTCTCAGCTTTAGAAGAGCAGGAAGTGTGTCAACAGCTTCATGCGACAATTATTTCCTGCTTTAGTGCTCAGTTCAACTGGGCAGGTAGAGGAAGAGAGGTGATGAGAGACAAGGTCTATAAATAATGCATGACTGCCTCACGTAAGCTGCCTGTGCATGGCCACACTATGTATGTAGATAGGTAGAGATGTACGGGCACACAGCCGTATGTGTGTGCATGCCATCGACTGCTTCCCAAGCTGAGTTGCACAGCTGTGGCTGTAGTGACAGTGTGTTTAGTGGGATATAAGCTGTTGTGTGCGGCGTAGGTGCCAGGGTGGATTTGCACCTATACACAAAAGAACCCTCTTGTTTAAAATATGAGGAATATTCCAAAAGAGATCATTTATTTAAAAACTATCAAGCTTAAGAGTTTTCTCCTGCGTGCCTTTGTATTTTCCGTTCCCCATTTCAGTCACCTTTGTCTTCAGGTCTGCAGTGGAGATGCATGTGGTATTCCAGATGACCCTAGCCCGCTGTGAAAAAGGAGAGACTAAATTATGATGTCAGTGTACATTATGTTTAAGAAGTGCTAAAAATAGCAAGATAGCAAATTCAAGGGAGAATGGTGTGCTGCCATATTGGTCTTACTCCTTTCATGTCAGTGCAGAATGCTGTCTTCATTTATTAGCACTGTGAAACTAGCAGAAAACAACAATAGATTTGAATTTAGTTTATACTATACAAGTAAGTAATGTGGGAGCCTCTACAGCAGTAGTCTCCATCTTTCCTGAAGCAGCAGTGCAAAATCAACTTTTTAGCTTTTTTCTCTCTAAAGTCACCTAGTTGTGACCAGCTGCCTCAGTCTTCTAGCTATTTTTTCAGTACAAGTTTGACAGTTGTGTTCGGAGACTATGTTGTGAAGTATGAGTCTGAACTCTATGAAGAGGATGAAGCTGATCTATGACTCTAGTAATATATTTTTATTTCTGCTGAGGAAAAAACGTCAGAGTTCTGACTGCACATGAGCTTGGTGTTACAAGACCATATTTATATAAAAAAAATCCTATAGAATTTAAAAATTAATTTCTGAACTTGATTGCAGTTCTGCAAATATATTTCCAAAATAAGAGACCAAGATGATCAGCTTGTGCAAGTGTTTTACAGGAATGGTGCTGAGGAAATGCAGTGAGTGACAATTGAGCATTACTGCTAGAGATGTACCTGCTTTTCAGCTGTGCATCATCCACCTTTGGGCTAGTGAAAGATTAATCAACTGTGGGACTGCCTTTTTCTTCAGCACAGAAGATTCTGCTCATTAATTAAAGTGACGTGTAATAAGCCATATCCACTTGTGCCTATAGCTTCATCTTTATTTCAGATACTGCCAGATGCTAATGTCTGACTTTCTCATATCAGGCATGGTCAACCAGGAGAAAGACTTAAGTGCAGGTTCCAACTTCAGTGTGGAACACAGACTTTGCAGAGCTTTTTAATACAAAATACAGCCTTCAGCCTGTAAAGAAGGCTTGAAGCCACTAGTCTTATGGTTAAATTAGCCCTACATTATACTTGCCGTGGCTTGCCCACTAGCCAATTGACCTGTTTCATATGCTTCTAGATACTATAATGAGCTGCACTGTCTTTACACAGTTCATCATTGCAGGGGTTTTTATTACCAAACCTCAGTTGTCTCTGGAGGCATTAGGGACAGGCTTTTCTAATGCTTACTGGTCAGAACCAGCTCAGAATACCTTTTTCCAAAGCCTTTGACCGCAGAGCAATGCCAGTGGCAAGTGTAGGGAAAAATCATACGCAAGGATAAAGTAGTTTATTTTAAGTTATTTGGGATGTTACTTGTTATAGTGCTGCCAATTTATACTTTAGAGTCACTGGATGCAGTATCTCCTCTCCAGATGTCTGTTTAGCCCCCTAAGCAAAGGATATCCCTCTTGTGGAGGAAAACTGTAGAGAACTTTACCTTAGTTTCCATGAGATCTGAATTCCTAGATGAGTATTTTTGCTTTTACCTTTGGCTATTGGTTATTATCTTTGGTAATTCTACAGAGAATTGTTGTGTGCAACGAACGCACTACTTGTGTTGCAGTTAGGAGTTTCTGACCTTATAACTTTGTAGTCTTAGTCCATGTGTTTGAATGTACCATCATGATTGTGGGCTACCGTGTTTATGTGTGTGTTGGGGACAGGTTGAGGTCTGGGACGTGCTGGTTGCTGAGAGGGTGACCATGCAGTAGTTGGTTTGTTTCTTATGCCAGTAGTGCTTGGAGGCTTGAAAATGAGTCTCTATACTAGTATGACCTAAAAATGAGTTTACTATAATGCCAACATCAGTGGCGTCTTTTGAAAACAGCCTTCAACCAAATCCAAGGCTCTGCAAAAAGCTTGATTTTCTTTGAGGATAACAGCTATCCAGGTTTCTTCACATTTGTGAGACTAAGCAGTGCCATTAGCCTGTTTGCAACTGTTGATTCAACCCCTAGTGAAGAAAAAAGAACCCTGAAAGATTTTCTTTTTTTTCAGGGGGGCTTTTTTTGAGCTGATCCTTACTTACAGGAAATGTGATGACTCTAAGTTTAGTACAAGGAAACCATTTTTTTCCTCTAATACCATAAAATGACAATATTGAGATAATACTTTCTCTAAAAATAGATCCCTAAAAATAAACCTGCAGCTTCCTTTTGGCAGTGATTACAAATACTCAAACATAAACAAACCTCTGGTTTCCATGTGGAACTTGACTTCCTTTTTTTGTGTGTGTGTACGAAATCTTCAATATTTGGGACCTTTGCTCTGCAGTCATACCTGGTCATTCTTGCTGTGGGTGGCTTCTTGTCATCTCAGGTTTGACAGCAGAAGATTGGGCAAAACAAACTTAAAGCCAGTTTTGTTTCTCTTTTGATGGTAACACTTGAAAGTGTTCCTCTTTCCCTACAAAAAGTATTCTTCTGTGTGTTTTGTTGTTAGAGGTTAGTTGATATTTTGGAAATGAACATCGAAGTGTGTTTCAGTGTAGTCTCTCCCTGAATGGCTCAGGAGGGAAACTTGGTCTTTTGGCTCAGCTGGTTAGTTTTCCATGTCAAAACAGTTCAGCTGATTCGAAACTGGTGTAATTGGTGACTTCAAGCTTTTCTCTTAATTTATGTTCTAGAGAAATAATAGCTTTGCTATTTTAATTTTTTTCTTTTTCCTTGCTGAAATTTAGAGTCTGTGGTCCTTGTTTTGGACTTGCTGCCTTCAGCTAATAATAGAGTAGTTATTGAAGTATTGCAGCCGAGTGAGAACGGAAAACTAGGTATCGCCCACACATCTGGAATAGCTTTCAAGTAATGTCTTTTGAAGCCTCTAAATCAGGTTCTGATATTATTGAAGCTGAATTTTTGCAGCTCTTGCATAAATACAGGAAAGCATCGCCATGGCTTACAGCTAGAAGCTCAGTGAGGTGTCGCAGATGTTACCTTTTAAGGTGTGTTCAATCCAGGAGGATCCCAAAGTGTTTTCGGTAATCTCTGGTGGTAGAGGGGTGGGAGTGAGTGGGGGAATGTAACTTTGTTCCTAATGAAGCTCAGGGGAACTAAGTGTCTGTGGGGAGCAGATCCCATGAGGCTGGAGGGGGTTGCAGGGCCTGACATATTGCACAGTACTTTGGTATGTATAAGGTGATAACTGAGTTGGTCTTGAAACTGAATGGCTGTAACAGAGAGCCTTTCTAAGCAAAGTCTAGCAGGGAGGAAAAAAGGAGAGGAATTATTAGCAAAAACTAATTTTAGGGACATTTGGTGTCCTTAGGCTTCTTCAGTGGAGGAGGAGGAAGGTCTCCAGGGAGAAGAGGCAATGAGTGCTGGAGACCAGTTTTAGGCCCCGGGCTAGTAGAGCTATATTCGTGATTGTTTGTATTATAAAACACTTGGGTCAGAAGGCCTTTCTGAGTTACTGTGAAATAATGGCATGAAAAGAGTTCACCTCACTGTAGAATTAATCCATATGATGCAGCTGTGCAGGAGAACCTAGGTCAGAACCTGAGGACCTAGCATAACCTCTTATTTAAAACAAACAAAACCCCACAACCTTCTCCACGTGGGACTGGGGAGACTCAGGCAAGTGAACATCTATTCGAAGTCTCACTGGCAAGTGTCTGAAATCTATAGTAGATGCTGAAAGAAAGTCTTTGCTGGAGGGCTGCTCATTGCAAAGTCTGCTGGCAGTACAGCAGCTTCTCTTGGTAAAAAATTAAACCTAACACAAGTTGTAAGAAGAAGAGGGAGTATTTCTTAATTTTTGTGAGACTGTCACCTGTTTTGCAGTATTCAGATTACTTGTTTTCAGTCAGGCTTTTTTAAGGATGTTAATATTCCTTGCTCCCACCAAATGGAGATTCACATGTCTGAATTAAAAGGAGCTTAATGCTACAGCCAGTTACTGTCCCTTAACTCTAAGTTGCATTTTAACCCTTGTCCTTGCAGGGATCTTATCAGTGTGAACATCCCAGTGTGACTACCACCAAGGTAATAGTGTTGGTATCACTCCCTGTGTAATATTGATACCAGTACCTGACCTCTAAAAGAAGAGCACTTTTCCTCCTGGAGGAACAAAAATGCCCATATTCTGGTAATGACATCAGATAGTACCAAATGTTTCCAAATGATAGGTGACAAATGTCACTTTTCTTGACAAATTCTCACTTGCAAGATCTTCATGCTAAACCTGGGACACTGACTTTCATGTCTATGAATTTTTTTTTCTGGACATCTGACATGAGGGGTAAAGGAGTGCAACTTCTGCTTCATTACCTCCACATTTTGCCTTCCCCACATGTATTTGCTACTACTGTTTTCAGTTAAGTTGTTACAGCTTTGCGCAAGGGCCAAAAGTAGAAGTGAGCTATTTCTGCATGCTATGTAAGTCTGTGCAGAGTTACGGAGCAGAGAGCAGGGACAAGTTAAATAACCTTGGTGCCCCCAGGTCTTGCTGGCATGAGGTACTTGTACTAGAGGCTTCTGGCTGCGTTGCCTGCAGAGGAGAGAATGGGCGAGAAGCACGTGCCCCATGAATGCTGCCACACTGGTGTGCGCTCCTCACCTTCCTTCGTCTTAGTAGGCGATTACGGCTCTTACCTATGGCATTGCCTGTTGGGTTTGTGAAGCTGAGTGATGCGCTTTCAAGCCACTGCTGAGTTTTATCTTTTCTTTGCAAGGCCCTTAGCTTGTGTTAGCGTGCATCTGATTTAGCGTTTGAAAGAAAACAAAAAGGAGAGGCCAGAAAAGCCATTACCTTTTCACCCTTTGGACTGCACTCATTTTAAAAGCTGTCATTTAAAAATGAGAATATATGGCTTTAAAGAAAAAGAAAATATTTTTATTTCTTCCCCCCCNNCCCCCCCCCCCCCATGAAGGCTTTTGGCGTTAGCTCGTTTCCTCAGCTCTTGGCTGTGGAGTTCAGCTCAGCGGAGGGAGGCCTCTCTGCTGAGCGGGCCTTTGATGTTGGAATAGAAAGGAGGATTAGGATTTGAAGCAAGGTTAGTTCTGAGGTGAGGAGAACCTGTTTGCTCTAAGCAGTTAGTTTAGATATTTCAAGCATATATATCACTGTTTAGTTAAGCCTTATGCAGGCATTGGTGGGATGTGATAATTATCGAACTGTTTAGAAACAAATGCTAAAGGAGAAAAATTACACTGGCTTTGCATTAGCATGTCTGCAGCAGGTGTGATTTAACATCGTCAACTCAGTTCAAACAGACTGGGAATTTGGCTGCTTGTACAGTGTGGGCTGTTTGGTTATTTTAATTGTCTTCTGTTGAAGTCCTAAATAGTAATTTCTTATCTGAATAGAGCTATAGGGAATGGGAAGAGGGTAAACAGGAAAAAGACATAATTACATTGGTTTAAATTCACACCACAGGTCACACCAGAAGATGTCCTTGTGTAAACAAGGCTTGTGTTTGTCCATACAGCTGGGTTCAGCTGTGTCCATTGCTGACATCCATTGTCAGCCACAGATCATTTTTGTAGTATAGCCAAGGCTTTAAAACAAAGGCAGTAATCAGTCTTGTGACAGAGGTGGCATTATATTGATGGACAAAGCAAAGTGGTTTTTTAGCCCTGTGTAGCAAGAAGAGGCAAGAATATTGGTCGATACGAGTATTTTTCTGTATTTTTGTTGCCAGCTGCTAAAGATTTACAGTGAACCCGTACCATACTTTCACCAGTCTTGAAATACTGTTTCCTTGTTTAAAAATAATAATAGAAAAAATTAAAATTGTAACACCTTGGTGTAACCTTTTTTATTTAAGGTACTGCTGGCTTTTGTGAATCGTTGTTTATACTTGCAAGTACTATTGTGGAACAAGTAATACATACTTAAAAGTGAGTTTTCATATTTGGGAGACTCCTAGTTCTTTGCCACATGTGCAACTCTTAGGTGGGGAGTAGCAGAAGGCATACTGCCCAAGGGAGGGAGAGAGCTCTCCAGCAGCATTATTTGTGGTGGTATTCACAGAATAAATCTGTGTTTTATTGCTGCTGGGGGAAAATTAAAAGCACGATGACAGTTTTTTGCAGTGGGTAGATCCAGTGCTCTTTGTAGTACATGTGTTATAGTTGTATACTACTTCTTCGAAACTGCACTTCAGTATGCCATACTCGCACGGAGACCAGAAAAAAAAGAACTTAAACCACTGTAGGCCAGGGCTGCATAACTGAGGTTGCAACAGGAACTGGAAGAAAAGTCTTCCATTGGACTTTGCGGTTTGATGTGCAAAGTTGAATTTGGCTTTACCCCGTTACTACTCCTTTAGTGTTACAGTGGGAGACACTGTAGTACGATGGACCATAAAGTGTTTAAAAATCAAATCCAGGGAATGGAGAAAGCCACATATTTAATTTATCTTGTTAGATTTTATTTTATCTTGTTTCTTTATATTTGTGATTATTAAAAATCCCAACTGAAAAGTGAACTTCAGAAAGTATAAAATCTTGTGATGTGTTTGAGGTCCCCTACTGTCAAATTGTTGCATGTTTTGCTTCTCTGGCAAAGACAGGCATTGACTCTACAGCTTATGCTGTACCTACCGTAACTGAGAGGGTGTCATATACACCATCTTCCAAGAAGGTAATTGCCCCAGCCATTTCACCTGTTTTATTAGTACTGGAAATGCAACAGGGGTTTCATGTGAAAACAAGTGTTAAGGATGCATGCAGTTCAGGATGTGATGAGAAGACATTCCAGAGGGGTTGGTCTGGGCAGTGGCTGCTTCTGCCTGGGGAGTTGTGAACTGTGCTGCTTGTGTTTTTATTTTTATATATGTATGTAAAGCATATAAAACAGACTTTTAAGTTTTCCAAAAGAAAACACGACACAAGCCATAATGAGTGCTTGATGCAGGTTCTGCATGTATCTAGAAAGGCTTTCCCTCTAGCATTGCTACCACGCTGACTCTCTTCACTATTCTTGTTGGAGCATGGGTCTGTTGAACCCAGCCCAGATAACTTGTTGGGGTATTNTCCTTCCAGTGGAAACCCTACTTTCTGCAAATAATGTCCCTTCCTCTGGATGCTTTTTATTATTTGACTGAGGGACGTTCTAGTCAGCATTTTCTTACCACTTATCAGCTTATCTCTGCAGTGATTCCCCACAGCGAGTCAAGGAAACTCAGTGCATTATTAAAAACTGTATCATCTTTTAGAAAAATGCTTTGTTCTTAATAAACAACAGCAAACACACACACGCACAGTCTTACTGAATTTAAGTCAATTGAAGACAATTGCAAGATTTAAATATCCCTTTCTTGTTTGATTTGGGAACAATATAATTTCAGAATTTCAATACTCCAGAACAACTGATGAAAGTTTCTGGTGAACCAAAGAAACTATTGTTAAGATGTTGCTCTCCTTTGTCACTCTTTGTTTTTCATATTGTTCATCTATTCTCTAGGAATTTGTTACAGAACAGTACTGAGCAATGAAAAGAGAAAAG
>VYZV01026627.1:0-11385 GCA_013401275.1 Pandion haliaetus | reverse complement strand
TTTTTTTTTTTTAATACAATCTACCAATTAATTTTGGCATATAGACTCAAGTCTGTATGCCAGGGCTGTTGTGCCTTTTACAGTTTTAAATGTGAGTAGAGGGCAGAAATATTAGGATGACTGTTCCTGGTGTGTTGGCATAAAGGGTAGTGAAGATACCAAAATTCCAGCTATCAGTCTGCTTTTTTCTTTCTTTTTCTTTTTCCCCCATGGGGTTTAAGAAAGGAAGAAGGAAATAAAGGTTCATATAAAACTATGTTTTCATTTATTCATTCAGCTAATGGAGAAATTGATAGTTAGTGGGTGAATTTGTTTAAGTTTCTTCTGACTTGACCAGCATCAATCTTTGCCCTCAAACTAAGTGACCTTATCTTTCCTGAGATGACTTTACTCCATCTGTTCTGGTGTGGTGTGAAATGAGCTACCTGGTTTGTGGATGAGCAAGAGTCTTGTCCAGAGAAACGGGGTAGAAAACACCAGGAGAGCTCCTCCTTCCTCCTCTCTCTGTGTTACCTCTTGAAAATTCTGTGCCTAGGCTGGGGAGGGCTGCTGTTGACCTCAGTTAGAGCAAAGCCTTCACCTGCAGTGTCCAACTGAATCTCCTTAGCTGTTGCAGAAAGCTCTATTCAGCTGTCTCGACAAATTTAGCAGGGCAGGAGGGCTGGAATAGTTTGTTTTAATTGTCTAACTAATTTAAGGCTTTTATGACACCTTTCTGGGAAGGGAAATGCTATGACACTATTTCTGGCACTAGGCTAGCTGCTCCCTTAGGCAATAAGGCTATGGATGGGGAATCTAACACAACTGCAAAAAGGCAGTAAATTGGACCTTTTATTTCCAAGGAGGAAACTGGTATGTCAGGTTTATATGGAAATTCTCTTAATCATTAAGTTAGTGGCCAAAGTAGCAGGCGTTCATGAAAGTGGCAAGTTGTAGTTCAGTTCCAGCACTTGGGGCCACAGTGCTACTAGGCAAGTGCCATCAATCTGCTTGGAAATGGTGCTGAAGCTGAGGGACAGTTGTGCTGCTGCTTGAAATGATGTTCAGCTGCAACCACAGCATAGTCGTGAGACAGCCCAAATACTAGAGATAGTATTGGGAAAATGATTGTTTTCCTTAAACTGAGTCTCTTACTAAGCCATGTCTTCTCTTTTGGGTATAGTAAAATACTGCTTTTTAATTGCTTTTGGTAAGAGTAGGGCAAGACTGGTTCTGTCAGACGCGTCTACTATGGCTGAATTTCAATGCCAGTGTATGGCCAATTCAAATATACTATTCACCCTGCTCCAGGCATATTGGAACCAAAATGCTGTACTGTGTAATGGAAATTCCTCTGCTGTGCACATTGGGTAGATCTGAATTTGAAATTAGTGTGTCAGTTCATTGCTTTGCCCAAATACAAACTTCTCTTGTTAGTCCCTCTCCTCATTTTCCATATGTCAAACTAAAACCACTTCTGAAGTGGCAGCTTCAGGATTAAGTAAGTGGGCATTTTGGGGCTCAATTATGGTAATTAGTGTTCAGTCATATTGCATGTTTAAACCCAAGGGTTGACATGTCAACGTTTTGCTCTAGCTTAGACTCTTTTTGGTCAGAGAAGTGAGTGTTTATATATTGGTCATTACAGTAGAAAGCTTGGTAAGCTAACTGAACATAATGTGTTGAGAAATGCTGTTCTTCAGGTTGACTTTTTTTTAACAGATAACAAAGTCTAGAACCAGGGGAGGGGGGAGAGGAGGGAGGAAAGCATATGTGTGGACTTGATCTGAGGTTGTTACACTGTCATGCCTCAAACAAGAAATGTGCCTTTTCTTCTTGCTAGCAATGGCATGGGGGCAGCACTGATGAGTGCCCCTGCTTCTGGTAGGAGTTTTAAAGATTTGGGTGTGAGAAAACAGCAAAGATGTTACTCTGTAAAATCTATTTAAAGCCTGACATTGCAAACTCTGTAGCAACAGAAAACTTGAGTCTGTAAAATACTTCTCTCCTACATTATTTATATTGATGCTACAAATGCTACTGGTGCTACTGACTGTAAGTCTGTCTAGATACAAGAAGTGGTACAAACAATTCAGCATTTTAAATGTGCAGCATGGCAGTTCTCCACAAGGGAAGTGCCCCAACCCATTTGCAATGTGAATAGTGGGAATTGAGTGGCCAAAGATGAGGGGTAGACTTAGATCTTAATTGTGAGCAAATGCCTGCTAGTTTGGCTTAGTAATGTTCTGTACTTGACAGTGCTCCATGAGAAGAAATGTAACTAGCATTTTGTAAATTAACATGTTTACAAAGGAAGAAGAAAATATGTCTTTCCTGCCACTTGTCTTAAATTAATCTCTTAACTTTAACTATGCTTGTGGTGTCTGTCTTTCAGCTGGTCTTTAAATGTGATTTAACAATGAACTCTACTTTGTGGATTATTTGACATACACTTATATGTGCATTTTCAGCTTCTGTATGAATGTATCCAGTACTGGATGTACTACTCATCCTCCCTTACTTACTGTATAGACCTGTTAACCGGATCAGTTCATGATCTTAGTAACAGACATTAAAACATACATTAGGGTAGTAGAGATGTAATCCAGATACATTTTGGGGTGGTAGTGGTGATTTTTTTTCTTTTCCTCTTTGAACTAGGACAATTATACACAAGAATGTGTGCAGAAAACCTTCANGTCTTCTTTCCTCTGTGTATTAGTTTGATCTTCTGTAATTTTATCTCAAGATGGTATTTGGGGTCCTCTAGTAGATTGTAGTTTTCACTTATTTAGTGGGCAGAAGCCTTGAGACTGTTCTTCTTTACCTGTGCCACTCTGGAGTCTCAGGCGTTAGCCTTGGTGTTCATTATTAAATGTGTTTAATTCTTGTTTCATGGTTGACTTGAAAATTGGAATGGTTGCATTTTGATGTTTCTCCAGCAGTTTAGTTAATTTGGTTTAATCTTCCTGTCTTACTACTATTTTTGCACTCACCTAAATGCTGAAGAAAAAAGTTGTTTCTAAAGGCTCTGGAGCCCACTGCTTAAGAGCACTCTTGTTTGTATTTGCAGTTGACTTTGAGGAAGATGTGGGACAGCTGTTCCACCACAGAATCACCCTAAATTTCAGGGCAGTGTATCTATGGCCTTAAGTCTACAGTTATCTTCAAGATAAATGCAGGATTGTGCATTTCAGTTCTAGGTTCAAGATTTTTAAGCCCTTTCTCTCAAAATAGAGGAATATGAAGGTATAGTGTTTAAAATGTGCATTTTTTTTTTTTTCTGGCTAGCAGCCCTCATTAACATCAGCTAGCTTATCCTAGCCTCTTTTTTATTTTACAGTTTTCCCTCTAGAGATGCATTAGTCATTGTTTCTGCACAGTAGCGTTTTCTTCCCTGCAGCAGTAATTTGATTGCAAGATTTCATTTAGTCTCCATCTTAACTCTTTTCCAAACTTCTGCCTCCAGCATGGCACAGGGTGTTCAAAATCTGTGATAACTCTGGCCATGATTTTTCCTTTTTTTTTTTTTTTTTTTTTTCTTCTGTGATCTTTGCACCAAAATACCAATAGAGAGCACAGCATTCCCTTGCTTGCTGCAAGCCTGTGTAAACGTTAAGTGTGTTTACAGTCTATCTTTTGGGGTGAAAGCCACATTTCACTTAAAATCCCCATTGAAATACAATACAAAGGTGCTACTTCTATTTTCATGTTGAATTTTAGTCAGTGACATGAGTTTGATTTAGACAATAGTAAAGGTGTGTGCCAGTTGACTGTAGTAGCTGGTAAGGATTTTTAAGAGTCTACTGGTGTTAAAACTCTTTAATATTTTAATGCTTGATGTGTTTTCTGTCCGTATTTATGTGCTGGGCCGATGCAGGGGCTATGGATGCACTGGCACATGCTGTCGGAGATTGCTTTCACGTGGAACAGCAGCATTTGTAGGTGCAGTTTTGCTTCCATCGCCGTGTTATATAAAAGCCTACTCGCACAAATAAAGGACTGGAGCCTTAACAAAGGGAAAATGAAGTCCAAATAAAATGTCCTGGTGTAAACCATGCCAGAAAAGAGACTTCCTCCCATCTATCGGAATCTGACACAGATCTTTTCATTCATCCTTTTACTTGCCTTTAGGCATACCTCCCAGTGGTTGTTAGGCAACCATAATAATGCTGCTGAACATTCAGGCTGGCTAATTGGATTGTCCCTTTCTTGGGTTTTTTGTTCAGTCTTGGTCATCTTTAATAAGGCAAGCACATGCAAGTTCCTTTGTTGGCTGATGTGATAAACCAAGGGGCTCTTAAGTGTTCTGAGACACATCAAGCACAAAATTTTTAAATCTATGCAAGCTTTGACATCATACTTAATCAAGAGTGTAAGGATTTGTCTCTGTCACTACAGAAATCTTGCTAAAATCTGCTTTAAATCAGCACATTACCCAGTTGTATACAAACCTGCCTATTCTAATGAGAATTTTTGGTTGAAAGGCAGTATCTACTCACATGGATGGAGCTGAGCTGCACCACAAAAATTTAGTGTTCAAATAGGCTGAGAATTTCCTCCACCTTGTAACTGGTGTCACTAGGGTAGTCTTACTAGCAAGGAATGTGTTCAGAAAAATAGCAATGCTCTAGTACAGGATGAGACGGCACAGAAGAAACAACATATATCATAAGAATGGCAAGGGTTTTGTTCTTTGTTATACTCATAGGAAAATATATTAACAAGTTGTTCAGGAGGGGCTGTTTCTCTATGCCAGCTTAATGTGAGTGAACTCTTGCAAGTGGTGTTGAATCTGAGTATCTAGTAGCTTCCCTGGTTGTTCTGAGTACATAAGCTAAAAATGCATGTAACTTGCATTTACATAACCAAACTTACCTTGTATTAATTATTGCAAGGCAACTTGGTGTAGTTTATGCTCAACTTATTTGTCACTTTTTTTTTTTTTTGTTTTTGTTTCATTTTTATTTTTTTCTTATCTCATTGTAGATTCACCAAGTTGAAGAGCCTTAACCTTTCCAATAATAATTTAGGAGACTTCCCACTGGCAGTCTGCAGTATCCCAACCCTGACTGAACTCAACGTGTCCTGCAATGCCCTCAGAAGCGTTCCAGCAGCTGTCGGCGAGATGCACAAGCAAGTACTTTCGTAAAACTTAATGTACACAGCCTGATAATAAAGGCAACAATCAGTTTCATGACCCTGTATGTAATTTTGCTATGAGAAACAGTTTAGACTTACTGGGTTTTGTCAGAGCAGACTGTCTTGTAGATATGTATGGAAAAAGTTGTGAGCTGCGGATGGAGGGGAAGCACGCTTTGTGTCTCAGAGCTCTTCCAGTCCCCAGCATTTGACACAAGGGTCACCTTCATGGTGAAGAAAGTCTTTTAAAGCTCCCTGCTTATGTGCTTCAGCCATCACACAAGTCGCAGTTCTGGAGATGTTTGAAGATATGATACAATTGTCTAATACAGCTTACATTTCATAGTTGCCAAGGCTTTTAATTATTTGATCAATATCTTCTGTGGCAGATGTTAAAGCATTACTCCTTAACATTTTTCTTTCTTCTCCCCTTTTGTATATTTTATGTAACTGCAGCAGATTTCTGTGTTTATAGGGAGGAAATGTGATTTAACAAGTCACTCACTTTCTTCACTCTCCCTTCCCCTCCCCCACTTTTAATAGCTTGCAGACATTTTTGCTGGATGGCAACTTTCTCCAGTCCCTTCCTGATGAGTTGGAGCATATGCATCAGCTCAGCTACGTGAGTCTGTCCTTCAATGAGTTCACCGACATTCCAGGGGTGCTGGAGAAGCTGACTGCCATGGATAAGCTCTGTATGTCAGGAAACTGCATCGACACCCTGAACCTACAGCTGTTAAAAAGGATGCCTCATATTAAACATGTGGATCTAAGGTAGGTATTTGGAAAAGGCTAAAAATAAGTGGGTCTAAATTACTGGTGTTGAAACAGTTTCTCCTTGGCTGTCAGAATAGCTCCCGGGTATGAATCTCTTACATTAGTCCATTGAACCATGTTTCTGGCAGTATTATGTAACTCAGCACTTGCTGTGACTTAGCACTCTTCTTTGAGGAGGACGTAGCATTTAGGGGAACATAGATAGGAAAATGAGTTTGGGGGGAAATCAATATTTACACCAAAAGATCAAAGAAAACAAAGCCTGGGACACTGGTGATTCCTGCATTCTTGTTGCTGCAGTGTTAATATAAATTACAGTCCCTGACCCAAAAAGCTTCTGTCTGAAATGTTACAGTTGTGTGAGATGAAGAGAAAGGCAGTGAAGGTGAAAGGACAAAAATAGGTATTTTAATATTTCTTGGTATATTAAAAAACCTAGTCCACCATGAGTAACATTATTTTATTGATGCCCTTAGCAGAGTCTGAACAGATCCTTATTACAAATGGCTCTGGTATGAGGTGGTTCTTCATTCTTGTGGTCTTTGGGGAAGCTAGCTTCTTCAATCAGCTGGGCAAGGTTCAGTTCAGAGCCTGGGCCATGAGGTCCAAATAACGATGAATTTTGGAACCATTTAGTTAAGCTATTCAAGCTAAAACCTAGTGTACCGTACTGCTGTGTAGCTGTCAGACTTTGCAATCAAGGAGGGGCCAGCATAAGTTAAGAAAATAGCTAAAATAGATGGAAGAGTTCTGAAGCATTTATTGTGGGGTTAAAATACGTCTGTGTCTTTGTACGTTAAAAGCAAATAAATAAATAAATAAATTGGCCTTGGAGTAGGGATGCTGTGGCCGAGCTGGCCATGAGTTCCAGCGGTGCAGTTCCAGCCCTCTCATTGTCTGCTGCATCCTTTCTGCACTAAGCCAGTGAACAGTGGTTCTTTGTCACGCTACCTGGAATCGTAAATGTCAAACATGTTTGTAAACTGTACTTGCTGCACAGTGAAGTGCTTTGCTTCAGTAAAATCAGAAGGAAGCACTGCTTGTAAATTGAAAACAGTAAAAGTAGGCTGTGGTGTTAGAAGGGGACCTATTACCCATGTTCTTTTAACTGGAAAATGTAGCTACTCTGAAAACACAACTGTTACACAGAGGGCAACTCTTTGAAAGCAAGATCAACAACAGAACTGTAGGTATTTGCCTTATCCTCACTGGGGAGGTTTAATGGGCCAGCAGAAGTTGCTATACTGATTTTAGTGTTCTGGTCAGAGCGGGGAATTTGAAACTGAACTCTTTGGAGTGTTCTGCAGTCTCAAACGTTGCTGGGTTATAGATAATTTCATTCACTTGTAACTTCTGAGGAAGTTTCTGAGTATCAGCAATGTCAATGCACTGCAGTGAAGATGTGATAAAACCTGTTCTCTTTATCTGACAGATCCTCTCGTCTTGGGTTTTTGCTTTTTCTTTCCACACCCATTTTCAGGTCTCTGAATTTTCTTGCTGTGGAACATGGCAATGTGAGAGGCAAATATATGGGAATTCATAAATCTCAATTTGGCCTTTCAGTAAGGCAAGAGACTCCAATATTTGCAGGTTACTCCTATCTGCCAGGCTTTTCCAGCAGATAGATGCTCATGATAGGCCAGCAGGAACTGTAGAGGTTTTGCTCTTTTCCAAACTATCAGGCACAAATAACAGCCAGATCATCTTTTATTTTTATAGACACAATAACACTTACCTTTACAGACACATACTTACCTTCCTGCAGATCTTTTTATCAGTAGTTTTCAAAGTAGTTTAGAAAGGAGCTTGGTGTCATCATTCCTTTGTCATGATGGATAAAACAACAGAGTGGATCCATCCTGCTTCTAAAATACCATAACAGAGGGGAAAATATTTAAAATCAACCTTGATCAGAACCTGGAGACATGCTAATTTAATCCAGTGCAACTGATTGTAGAGTGAGCATTGGTTTGTCAGCAGGAGCCTGCCATGTAACAACACTTAATCTCCTTTTTTGTCTGCAAGATTGAATTCAATTAGGAGACTGGAGGGTGATGAAATAGATTTTCTGCATCATGTGACCCAGCTGGATCTCAGAGACAACAAACTTGGGGAGCTGGATGCAACAGTTTTTAACAATGTTGAAGTGTTACACTGTGAACGGAATCAACTGGTAACCCTCAAAATCAGTGGCTATTTTCTCAAAGCGCTGTACGCTTCCTCGAATGGTAAGTGCGTTTTCAGGGCAGCTGTGCTGGTGTCATCTGACTTCTGGTTTCGTACCTGTTTGTGGGATGCTTGTTGGAGGGCAGTGCACATAATCAGGAGGCTCTTGACATGACCCCTGGATAAAAGTTTCACATGTGCTGTGTCATGCTACTGGCAGTTCTGAGCTTCAGAAGTGACTTTCAAATAACACTGGGCCACTGATTTGGAGGTCTCAAAACTGTGAAAAATCTTAGAATTTGGGCTGAAATTCCTCTCTCTGTTAGCGGGGAGGGGTCTTTAAGTTGTCAGTTCTTTGGGTTGTGTTAATGTGTTGTTTTACTAAGGCAAATAAGGAATTTATTGCCCCTCCACAGAGTTGAGAAAGTTTGAACAAGTGACTGTTTGAGACAAACGAAAACAATATATATTTTTGCTGTTACCTCTAGCTGCTTACTCTGGCCAGAAAGCTATGAAATCTATACTGAGTAACTTCTTTTGTATTTGATAATAAAAATAATGCAGCCTTTTCCAGATGAATAACTCCTGTGTTCCATGAATAGGATTTGATTGATCCGTCTCTGGAAGCTGCTGTTACTTAAAATACTCAGTTTTCACCACCGTTTTTATTGTTTGGAGTAGTTTGGTATGGAATAAACAAAATGCAAGCTCAGAGCACTGTGAATTTGATGAACAGTCTGAAGTGCCTTCAAAAGGCTGTCGTGTTAACAATATCCAAGCCTGTGCCTTCATTAAGTATTCATGCCAGGATCTTTGTAGCTGAGAAAAGTTAACATAATCTGAGCATGTGCTGTGCAATGTGAGCTGAGAACCCAGGTCAACCCGTATCTTGCAATCAACTGCCTGTTTGGTCTTGCTGTTCCTCGTGGCTATCCTCTCTCTGCACGCTCAGCCACCTTGTTTTACTCTCATCTTCCAGAGTAACCATGATGCTTGCTACACTTTCATTTTAGTGGATTTTCTGTAGGCTTAAATGTATGTCTGCTGGTTTTGTTTCAACCTTAATGCTAAGCATTAGCTACCTAAAAACCTTAAGATATGAAATATTATTGAAGCAATCAAAATATAACATTACTAGCAGGCACTTGAGATGCTATGAAAGGTCTGTAAGGCTGCCTGCAACCAGGAACTCCACAGGCACATGCAAAGGTTCATGTAATGTGTTGAAAAACACTCTTGGTCTTGGCCATGACCTGGAGGACTCTGGGGTATTCTGTAGCTTGCTATTCCGGGGTGGGGAGTCTCCCTTCCTGTGCCTGTACCATTAGTGAGCAGTGGAAAAAAAGTAGAGCAAGTTTGTGACTGACTGTTCTGGGCAGAGGGTTGTGGAGGTGGAGTTACAGCTCTGGGACAAAAATGGAAAAAAGAGAATTTGCCATGAAACTTTTAAAATCCTCCAGTTTGTCCTCTCTGATCAGTTATGCAGTGTCTGTCATAGCAAGTACAATGTAATATAGCAAATGTAGTCACACGTAATAAAGAAACAAAACTCACTTCACAAAGGTCCAGATTCTCAGAAGTTTTTTAAGTTGTGACTTGTTCTGAAATCTCTGGGTGTTAGCTGCTTAAAGTAAGTCTTATGGAGTAGCCATTTAGTGCTCGTATTTATCACTACTTTTGTTTTTATGTATTTTTCCCCCTAGAACTTGTTCACCTTGATGTGTATCCAGTTCCTAACTGCCTGGCTTATATGGATATTTCTAGGTAAGAGTATGTTTTTTCTTGGGCCTGTAAAATGTACATCAGCGAGACTTACGGAAAAACGACATTCACTGATATTTTACTCGAGGGACTTGGGACAAGAATTGGACCTTGAGATATGAGAAGGTTGATTTTTAGAGTTAGAGGATGGGCTTTCTTCTACTGGTCAGTTCTTCCCTGTTTCCTTTTTATAGATTTACTTTTTGGGAGGTTTTTTTTAGTGCTAAAAGCAACTTTATAACTTTAACTTTATAGTTAAAGGAAAAGGGTTTCCCTGATTTAAGGATTTCTTATTTTATAGAGACAGAACACAATGATTCAAACCAATGAGAGACATGTACAGAAGTTCCTTTTTGGATGTCTGTGTCACAAGCCCAGCATAGGTGACAGTTTGATAGTTCACTCATCAGTTCAGGAGCTCCTGCAGCTAGTCATTGTTCTCCACAGCCCTGGAGCTGCCATTTGAATGCATCTGTAAATCTCACCTTAAAAGGGAGGTGGGATAAGGAAAGAAATGGAAAAGGGGGTGTTTTAGTTTGTTTTACAATTTAAGGACTGAATCAGGAAAACACTTGATACATGTGCTTAATGTCTGTCTTATTTAGGGAATTACTCATCTGCATGTTGAAGTGATAATCTAATTCATTAGAAAAAGCCTGCTTAAAGCACTCTTAAGCTGTTGAAGGTGCTTATAAGAATTAGTGAGTTAACATGGGCGAGTGGCCATCAACTTCGGAGTTTCATCAACCATGAGCTACTTGCGTTGTGCACCTAAATGTAACACACAGGTGTGATTAAATGTGTGATTTATTGAAAAGTATTCTTTGTAAAGCTATGTTCTCCATTTAGCTGTAAATGAAATTGGTGCAGAATGCATGATTTTGATCACAAAACCCTTTTTGTGCCTCAGTTCAGTGATGGCATTGTAACTAAATGGGTAGAGTGTCTTCAGCTTCTTGGCTCGCTTGGAATTTGGGAAATCCGTTTGGTATTGAAAAGGAAGCTATGTGAGGATGAGGGGATGGGTTGCTATTGCATATTTTGGTTAAAGGCTGTTGCATGAATAAACTATAGGATACAAGTACATGAATGAGCACAAGTACTGATTTATGTTCTTGCTGTGTAAGAGTCCTATTCCTGAACTTCAAGTCTGTGAGTTCCTGAATATTATTTGATGCCCAGTTTTGCATCTGTGTATGCTAACTGAGGTAGTGGTTATGTGGATGCACATGCACACAATCTCCTCCATGTATTTTGTGCTGCTAATTTTAGTCTTTAAGGCAAGATACATGGCTGCCCCGCTGTGCCAAACTGCATATTTTTCAGTGCGATATTTGGAAAAACATACCTCTAAGAACTAATTTTTAGAAGGGTTGGTTTCTGTGAAGACAAGTGCAAGAAAAGCAAAGCATTTGACTTTAAAAATACGTTAAAAAAAAAAGATTTTGCTTTGTTCAGTGAGATATCTAAAGAGTGGTAGAGTGGGTTTCGGGATTGACTTTATGGGGGATTGAAGAGGTGTGTTACAACTGTGTAGGGTGTGAATATCTTCTGAGGAGT